>JAQFZJ010000383.1:0-29990 GCA_034695645.1 Folsomia fimetaria
AATTTTAAGTTCTATCTCATGCGACATTATACGTGTTATCGGCGAATCTCAAAGGGTCATTTTAGGAGAGTACATGGTATATATATTTACAAGCTGCTTTGCTTGATATTATTTAAATATCACTAATAAACTAGATTTACAACATTTGTATAGGTAGAATGCACGCGATGCAATAAACTAATTGTAAATCTGCTAATTTCTTACACTAACGAGCCATTACACTGAATTAAGCTCATTACACGATATCAGTTTGTTTTAGCATTGTTAACAAAAGTTTTAATGTGTTTTCTGAATAATAGATTTTCAGATAACATTTTTTTCAATGCCACTCTTAACTCAATGCATCGTGTTTTGCATTCATTTATAAGTATTGATTTCATTTAGTTTGAATTGTAACTTTTATTTACATTTGTTCTTTATATTTGTGATGCAACATTGCGCAATTGTAAGCTTTTCACGGCCAGACATTAAAATGAAAAGTAGAAATGAAGAACACATATTTGAGATAGTTTTCAGACGGACAACAAATTGCATCCCCACACACATCATGTTAATGTATGAATCAATCAGGATGAGGTACAAGAGGAGACTCCATAAACTTTGCACTATCATTTGTTGATGATCCGTATATCTGTATCTGTATATGTATACAAAATTTGAAACACTAACCGGCTTGCATGAGGTCTATCATTAGCTGCATTTCGAGGCAATTTGGTCTCTTATTAAATTCTCATTTGAATTAATTAACCAGCTCCTCCACAACGGAATTAATTCAGTTCCTAAATTACAACACACTCAAACCCATTGACACGGTTCTAATATGAAAGACCTTTAAAATATTGAATTGTTTAGAAACCCTGTGTAAGCGGGACATACTAATAAATGGAATAATGAAGAAGAAGGAGGATACAGTCATGACTCACGAGCTGAGAAATGTGAAATATGTCGCATTTCTTTGTTCTCAATGTTTCATCACTGGCTCATAATAATGATATGTGAATTCATATCCAAATCTTGGTAATTAATTTCCTGTCATTTCCTCAACATTGTTCAAGTCATGAGAAGTCCTCAACGTAAATATATCAATCAATACATGATGTATGTGGTTGGCTGGTTGGTGAAGAAGTGAAGCGATGACTGACAAGTTCGTGAGTTCATTTTGTTGTTGTTGAATCAAAATATATACGAATGAGCGAAAGAACGAATATTGATTATCAATAATTCTATTTGATGATTAATGCTCTTTTAATTTAAAACAATTCATATAAAATAATAATAGTACAAAATATGACTGGTAACTGGCATAACTGGCTAACTTGGATCTGTCCCTCTGTCTGAGTTTGTTACTGATTTTAATTCGTTGGCTGATGTGCATTGAGAAATAAATTAATTGTGTTCCGAATAAATTTGTGTTATAAGGTGCATCACATCACATCCAGTTTCCTGGGGGTATTTTCTAGGCTTAACAATACAAATGAACCACCAACATGTACGTTCAAGTCGTTTCAGACCAGCATGTATGTAAGTAGTTTGTAAGTATTGTAATGGAACAGCTAATGTATATTTAATTTGATGTCTGTCTACTTAGATATGCATACTTCTACCTACATCTTGCTTAATCCGTACCAAATCATTTAAAAATCACCCTCAAACTTTTAGCAAGGAATGCATTTGATCAACCTGATGCAATTTTGAAAGCCATTTAGAGCTGGTGATTCATTAAGATATTTAAGGGCGTGTGTCTCATCACCAGAGAGAATCATGCTTAATAACGAATGAAAATGAAACCACGTCATAATAAGAATAATTGGAAAATAATGCATTGTTCCGCTTCTTCTCTTTATTGCCATTTACATAAAATTTCATATGAATTTATTCCATTAGGCCAAATATGGACTGCGGTATTTAATTTCTGTACGGGTCACATCACGAAATGATTGTATTCCTCATTGCTCCTGTCGTCCCTATCCAAGAAATGATAAGCCAATTTTTCATCAGCAAATGAATTTAATTTTTACTAAGTTTTTGCATAATGATAACAATACTGTGCTAAATATGTTGAGCTCCCTGTAGTTAGCAACTTCCTGCAGTCAGTAATTATATCATATGCATTCGACTACATCTTTCTATTCGTATTTTTTCTATACAAAATTGTGATAAATAGGTTGAATATGCAGTGGTGGTTGGTGGTGGTCTGGTGGTATATAATAATACTTTTTTGTCGTCCGGTTTGACCATGGTTTTATTTATATAACTGTCATACAGAGTCTGAAGTTATTATACATTATTAGTGCCATGCTCTTGATCCATGCTGATGGTAATAATCAGAATGATCTTGGAACATTTAAGTCTACCATCATTTGTTTAATATAAACACAATGAGCTCAAACTCATCACACTTTACTTGCATACAAAAAAGTCTACTGTATGACCAGATCCACTCAACGTATTACTAAAAATTAACTGATCAGTATTTTATTATCTAATAGCAGGGACAGTTCTTTACAACTTATTTCTTTGGCATAAAAGAATTTCAGCTTTAATTTACAATATATATAATGGAAAATTTTGTTCAATTAACAAGTGGACATAGAATGCCGTTGGTAGGGCTTGGTAAGCTTGAACCCAAAACTAGAATCTATTAGATTGTACACTAACATAATACATAAACATTTAAGGAACTTGGCAAGCTACAAATGAAAATGAAGTAGAAATAGCTCTGGAGGAAGCTTTGAATGCAGGATATCGACATATTGACACTGCATATATGTATGGTAACGAGAAATGCATTGGCACGGTTCTTAGAAAATGGCTAGATTCCGGACGCTTGAAGCGAGAGGAACTTTTTGTTGTAACAAAGGTACATTGTAACTCGTATAATCAAATGAACTATTTATGTTTTAAATAGCTTTCATAAATTTCAGCTACCCTGGATTGGTATGCAATATGCAAAGCACAAAGTCCGTGTTATAGAATATTTGGAAAATTGTAATTGTAACTGTAGGTCTGCATCCTGACCGTATTCCCTACTTCATGAAAAAATCTTTGGAAGCTCTGCAGCTGGGTTACGTAGATCTGTATCTAATTCACTCACCACTGGGAATACAATACGTTAGCGACACCGATCTGTGGCCAACAATGGATGGAAAAATCTTATTTGATATGGACACAGACTTGGTAGCTTCATGGAAGGCAATGGAAAAAGAAGTGGATGTTGGACATGCTAAATCCATTGGAGTTTCTAATTTTGATGAGGATCAAGTTGAAAGGATTGCCAAAATTGCTAGAATTCCAATATCCAACATTCAGGTTAATTTTATGAAATTCCACGTTCAAAATATGCCTAAATTCCCATGTTATACATACATATTCGAGTTATTGGTTGCAGGTTGAACTTCAAATATACTTGCAACAAAAGCTTTTGCGAGAAGTTTGTCGTAAATACCAGATTTCAGTTTGTGCATACGGGCCTATTGGAAGTCCGGGTAGGAAGGAGGTTTATGAGAAACGAGGAATGTAAGCTTAAAACAGGGTAGATAGGTTATTGTCGTAAGGTAGATAATGTGGTATGTATAATTCTTTTATTTCCATGTTCAGGAAATATGAAGATTCGGGGATACTTGATGACCCTGTAGTTAAATCCATTGCAAATAACCACAATAAAGCAACATCCCAAGTAGCACTTCGATTTCTGATTCAACAAGGGATAATTGTTATTCCCAAAAGTACTAACCCAACCAGACTACGGAATAACATTGACGTAAGCTTTTTAATCTTATTAGTAGAGTTTATGACAAGTTAAGTGAAATTGTTATTTTAAGATTTTTGACTTCGAGCTCAACAACGATGAGATGGACCGACTTTGTGCTCTGGACAAGAAAGGAAATAGTGGTCGATTTTTTACATTCCACGTGCTCAAAGGGTTTGTGCAGATATGTATCACTTTCCTGTTACACGTATTATTTTATTTGAATAATAATGGTGCTAATATATAGAATTGATGAACACCCGGAATGTCCAAACTTTGCTAAAAATCCAAATTAGACAAAAGTCCAAATCATTTGGATCATTGGATACTCTTCATAATATTACAATTCCAAAAATTGTTAGCATTATATTAGCAATACATTCTCTGAATCAAGAATAAATTCGAAATACAAGTGTATAAATATTCCGGACAAGAGTCAAGACAATATCTATCTGTAATGCCATTATTTTCCTTTCCTTGCTGGTGGGATTTAGAACTTCACAATTAAATGCTGGCATCACCATATGCATGACATTATCAAACAATGAAAGTAATATGTTGTACTTTTAAAGAGAAAAGATACAGTCTACTAAAATACTAGTGCCCGGTTGGCTTCACATCGTCTATGGCTGTCAGGAATACATGTCCATCGTCATCGTCTAATCGAACTTGTTGAATTTTTTGTTGTCCAACAATACATTAAACATGACCTTGAGTGAGATGAGACAAATACATTATACTGCTTATTACATATAGCTAGGTTAAACTGGCTTAACCACAAAAAAACTCACGAGGCACATTCATTTCATTCTTTGAAAAGACTTGTTCGTGGCGGCGTGTTAATTTTTTAGTTTAATAAACTTTTGAACATGGCTCGATTTGTGGAACTAGCTAGTGGTCACAAAATGCCAACTGTCGGATTGGGTAAGAAAAATAGTTTTTAAGAAATATATAAGCCACTAAACTATCCCCTATTCCCTCTTCAAAGGTACTTGGCAAGCTACAAATGAACAAGAGATACAATCTGCTGTAGACGAGGCTCTTAAAGCAGGATATAGACACATTGACACTGCATATTTGTATGAAAACGAAAAATCCGTTGGAAAAGTACTTCGGGATTGGATAGACTCTGGACGCTTGAAGCGAGAGGAACTCTTTATTGTGACAAAAGTAATTCACCTGTAGCATCTAGTGTAACTTATGAAATTATCCGGCATAAATATTTTATATTTATTGATTATAGCTTCCAGGAATTGGTAAAGGTTTTAATAAATTCATAGTATACCTTAATTTAATGTGGTAGTATAATTTAAGGAGTTCATCCTGACCGGGTTCCTTACTTTTTGAAAAAGTCATTGGAAGCGCTTCAATTGGATTATGTAGATCTGTACTTAATGCACTCGCCGATGGGGATGCAATATGTCAGCGATACAGATATGTGGCCAAGTAAGGACGGGGAACCGTTATTGGACATGAGTACGGATTTGGTAGCAACATGGAAAGCAATGGAAAAAGAAGTGGATGTTGGACATGCTAAATCCATTGGAGTTTCGAATTTTGATGAGGATCAAGTTGAGAGAATTGCAAAAATTGCGAGAATTCCAATATCTAACATACAAGTGGGTTTCACAATAGCATTTAACTGTACTGACTATACGATAAGAATTAAAATTGTAATGAACACAGGTAGAACTTCATGTTTATATGCAACAGAAGCTTCTGCGAGAAGTCTGTCGTAAATACCACATCTCGGTTTGTGCCTATGGACCGTTTGGAAGCCCTGGCAGAAAAGAATTATTCGAAAAGCGGGGAATGTAAGATTACATATAACACAAATGATTCGCTCTGGATAAAATATACATATCCTTGTGGTACATATGGTTCAACAGGAAATTTGAAGATCTAGGTATTCTGAATGATCCGGTTGTCAAATCGATTGCTGATAAGCACAAGAAAACGCCAGCGCAAATACTACTTAGATTTCTTGTACAAGAAGGGATAATTGTAATTCCGAAAAGCACAAATTCTCAACGGCTTCGAGCTAATATTGAGGTAAGCTATTAATTAATGGTTAATTAATATTTGATATACCACTACGAATACTATATGATAATTCTGTTTGTATCTACTATATCAAGATTTTTGACGTTGAACTGCCACAAGTTGACATGGATCGATTGATTGCATTAGATAGAAATGAGGATGGCCGGTCCTTTACATTTAATGCTTTCAAAGGGTGAGTTTTTACTTTTGCAAAATATAATTTAAGGTATGATTCATGAAACAAATTTTTATCAGGGTGGAGAAACATCCCGAATGCCCAAAGTTTATCAAAATCCGACGTAATCGATAGAAGCTTAAACACACATACAAGAGTTGGCACTGAATTATTATATAAATCCTTCTTTATGTTAAATGTTTTAATTTAATCTATGAACGTATGTTGTTTGTACATTGTACGTCGTCCTTCAATTAATTCAATTAAATAATCAAAGTTGTACCGACCATTATTGAAATAAAAATGGTTCAGTGGAATCAATATGGAAAAAGGTGCAGTATCATTCTGACCTTGATTTTGTGATTGATTACTTACCCGAAGCATAGGTGTAAATATTACACTAATCAGATTGATCAGAGATTTTTAATTACTACATTGCACTATCCACAGGTATATGAAGCTTAATAAAAGTATAAGATGAACCATGCACACATTCACATTCATTGACGTTGGAGTCGGCGACGAACTCCCAAAAGCACTAATCCGGGACAATCCGGAGGTTTGACTGGTTTGACATTAGTACTTAACTCTTGAAAAATTTGTTGTTTAATGTTGTGTAAATATGACAAGTCTGTCTTTCAATGCATAATAGATCTTTGATTTTGACTTGAACCCATGCAGTGGATATGAGACGGTTAGAAGCATTGGACAAAGGAGACAAAGGACGTTTGGTTTTGAACCATTCCCAGGGTATATTTTATCACAGGGTAGTAACGGGACTTGTATTAATCGAAATTTTTTTCAACAGGAGCGAGAAACATCCCGAATGCCCTTATCTGATGAAGTAGAAAAGAGAATACATTTAAATTTTTAAATATCTGTTTCAAGTATTGGTAATCCATTAATAAATACAACATTCAAAAACAATGTTAGAAGTTTAATACATACTAATATACATATGTAATGCTTGGGCTAAAGCTACATTCATATAACGTCAATCTCATCCAACTGCAGGCACACATCTGTATTATCTAAACGTATTTATGTTCGTTTCTACTTTACTTTTAATTATAACAGGGCTATTATAATATCATCACAAGACAAATGACTTATAACCTGATTATGTGTACATATACAGAATACCGATAAATGCAAACAGAGGTTCGTCACTGGTATTTTGTTTTGTTAAAGAAGTTGTCCAACAACATAAACCTGAATCAGAGGACTGCTGGACCAAAATGCATAAGATTCTGTGATAAGATTCTGTATACCCATTGCATTAATACACCATCTCTAACTCTGAATAAGTATAAATTAAGCTCTTGTTTTTTATTATAACTAAATATTTTCTTTATTGTATCGAGAGTACAAACTTTCATGTAATAAATAACAAATTCAATTTAGAGTTTCATACATACATACATCATGATTCAATCAGTTCAAATCATAGATGAGTGTGCAAGACAATAATTGTTAAGGGATTGGTACTGGTACCCTGATACTCATAGATAATCTCATTGCAGATTTGACGCGTATCTATTGCGACTTTGTGAATTAAGAATTAACTTTAGTAGTGAATAAGTTATGGATTATCTCCACCGGTTATTGGCGTATATTTCTCGCAGGAGTTGGAGCTTTTCAGGACGGCAGTGGATAATAATTTTGGTATTTTGTTTGGCGTATCTATTTGCAGCATGTGTAACATCTTTGCAAGCTCCATTTTATCCAGCAGAGGTAATTCATACAATTGACCGAGTAAAGCCACCCATACATGACATATAATATACTGCATTATATTTTAAATGATTTAGGCAGAAAGAAAAGGAGCATCTGCGACAGAATATGGTCTAGTTTTTGGAATTTTTCAATTAGTTGTATTCATTGTTTCATCGGTTTTTGGGAAATATGTGCGTTGAAAATATATGTATACGTGGGTAAAAAGTATTATAGAATGCACATAATAAGTGATTTGTTTCAGATGAACAATCTTGGAGCAAAATTCGTATTTCACATGGGCATACTTACAATTGGAGCAAGTTGCTTTGCTTTCGGATTTCTTGCTAAAGTGAATGACCACATAACATTTATTACGTTGTCATTCATCATAAGAGTTTTCGAAGCAATTGGATCTTCAGCATTTTGTTGTGCTTCTTTCACAATTATTGCGGGGGAATTCCCAGAGTCGATAGCTACTACCTTTGTAAGCAAATGTTGATGAATAAGATGTAATGAATCGTAATATGTTTATTGATGCTTATAATTACGATGTTAATGCGATAATAGGCTTCTCTGGAGACATTTTACGGCTTGGGATTGATTGCAGGCCCGAGTGTGGGTGGAGTTCTTTATGAGGTAAGTTTTAAAAACATTAACTCGTCATTCTCATTTCTGCACTCTCACTATTTCAAAAATCACCTGCAGGTCGGGGGATTTGTCCTTCCATTTGTTGTCACTGGGATGTGTCTGGTTCTGGTAGGATTAATCACGCCTTGTCTGATACCCAGTGGAAATTCAATTGATGGAGAAGATTTGAAGGATCAGAAAGGATTTAGCTTAATAACTTTATTAAAAATTCCTGCCGCTACATTAGCAGCTATTACAATTTGGATGAGCTCAAACAGCATCGGATTCCTCAATGCAACTTTAGAACCACATTTGAGACAGGTGCCAACAACACTAATTCACAACATTCTTGTACAACTATACAAAATACGTATTTGTATCGTGCTATGATTCAGTTTCATTTGTCCGAGATACAAGTGGGGTTGGTTTTCATGAGTAATGGAGTAGCATATGCGTTATCTGCACCACTTTGGGGGAAGCTAACAGACAAAAAACTGCACCCCAAATACGTGTGTCTTTGTGGATGTGGGCTTTTAGTCGTGGCCCATCTAATAATTGGGCCTGCTGTTTTTATTCCAATTGACTGGTAATCAATTATAAGCACATTTTATTTCAATAATGTCGTTTTCATGAACTTATATTTCAAACTCGCGTGATTATGTTGTAGCAACCTTAAGGTTACCATTGTTGGTCTCATTGTTCACGGCGTTGGTGTAGGTGCGATACAAGTTTCTGGTTTTGTTTTAGCTCTTCGGGAATCAATGTGAGCATACATTTCTAGCAAAACTCGAAAATGTAACACATATTTAAGACTTCAACTATTTGGTTAATAGAGCAAATGGATTTCCTGACAATTTAGCAACTTATAGTGTTGTTTCCGGTTTATGGGCATCATTCCTGGCACTAGGGATGTTTGTAGGGCCATCGGTGGGCGGATTTCTTTTGGATCAAAGTGATTTTAGGGTTGGATCTTTATATCCATTTTTAACAGCTATACTTGCGGTAAGCCTGGACACCTTCATTATTTTCCTTTTCTCCATATTTATCCTTAACAAGGATTATTCCTTGCTCGATCAGTTTATTCTTATTGAATTTAACATTCCTGCATATATTATCTGGCTTAATTGTAATACAATTAATTGGCAACTCTGCAGAACCAAGCATTATTTTATTTTAAATATTTGTCTACAATTTTCAGTTGGTTCTTGTAATTGGATTAATCATCCACCAATTTTTGCAACCATTTTTGTAAATACGACTTAACTAGAACGGAAATATTTGTTATTGGTTTTTAATCTTCTAATCATTAATATTTTGAATTTTTAGGCTTTCATCGTAATTGAATTTACGATATACGATTACTTCTGTACACAAAAAGAATCACGCATATCAGAGTCTACCAATTTGCTACACCATCAAAGTACTCCGCACGACAGTACGTCTCAGGAATTCCATAGAAGAGCACCTGTCCTAATGCCAAATTATGGAATTATACACTGAGGATTCTTTATCCACGTATTAAATTCTTAAGGTGAAGTTGTGTCAATTAAAAAAGCAATGTAGCCACCTCACTTAAAAATTAAAGAATGTACTGGTATGTGCAAATAAACGTGCGCTATTCACTTTTTTACAAATCTCTTTTATCAGAAAATGAAAGCATATTTGACAAAACTTTGTTTTCTAACTTTTAAACTCGTACAATACAAATAACAAATGTTTGGATTTTTCCTATACAAGAAACTAATAAAAGAACAGAATTGCTGCCAGCTGCAATTGAAATATTTCAACATTAAACTGACTAAAATTAATAATTGGGTTGATATACATCCACCATATAGTCGAACGAGGGATCGAAAGTTATTTTTCTCATCAAGGTGTTCCATTTTATCGAAATTTTTGGAAGGTGGGATTTTTTGAATACTGCAATTACAAATACAATAATGCCTACAATTGCACTATAGTCATCAAATTATATAATGGACCTTTGAGTAGTTGAAGAATTAAATAGATCCCTGAGAACAATCCAATGCATTGGAATACTGATCCGAATTTGTGCATTGTCCATGAAATAAATCCTTTAGTCATTGGGTGTCTTTCTGTATTACATAATATGTACTGTTAATGATTGCATTTTCATGAGACTGCGTTTTATCATACATATATTCCAATAAATACCTGAATAGTTGTAGTCGCAAGTAAATTGGTCAGAGCTATATCCATCCCTGTCGCGACGTACCTTGTGATAAGTTGAAACGTATTCCTTCAGCTCTGCAGCCACTCCCAAAATTTGCTGTCCCAGCTCAGCATTATGATGTGACGCTGACTTGAACTCAGTGACCAATGTATCTATTTTCAATTCAAGAATTTGTAAGGCTTTGGGACGTTGGTATGCCTCCATGTATTGGTCCGAATTCGCCCGTCCCAATAAACTGCAACACTTTGATGAATATAATGTATAGAAGTTAGTTACCAGAACAGAACATACATTATTATATATACATACATGCCTTCAAAATATCTTGATTAGTGATTAGAAAGAATGACCGCACTTCATACCCATAAGTAAATAGAAATCACCGAAATCCAAGGACGAAATAGTTTCTTGGTTGTCCTACGATTAACAACTCGAATGCTCATTTTGCAAATTTTTATTAATAACAATACTGCTGAGAGGTATGATATATATAGTTTGTATTAATAGTACTCGTTTGTATATTACTGGGAGGTTTACAATGCAGCCGTTGCATGTAGTATAATGTATAAATCTTTTCCAGTCTTCAATAAATGAGTTAACTATCTTGATTATATTATCATTATCTGGATATGAATCTGTACGGGAGGTGCACAAGCAAGAAAGTTCATATCATCTCTTCTGCTTCCATGAAATTATTAGGACTAAAAAATGCACGCAATTTTATATAATTTCGTATGTGGAAGTAAGGCTAGTGATAGTGGTATTGTGATATGATCAATTTTTGAATCATAAAGCTGTTTTATGATTTTCATTGAGGAATTAGTACAAACCTATATATCTGTATATCTGTATCATCGTAATTTCCATGATACTCCATTTATTATGTCGAAACATTTTGCCGGTTTAAAATTTACTGGTAAACGGAACGTACACATAAAGTATATCTCTAATAAATATTGATTTCTGTTATAACACAATAGTAATAGTACGATTTACGAAATCATTTCCAGATTTTAATAACACCATCGACAGATGACGATATAATAAAGCTTTGATTCGGGGTTGCAACTGTTGCAATATCAGTTATAACATTATGATGTGCATTGGAATGATGGAACGAGTGCCCAGTTGACGTATTTGATGTTGGAGAACCTCCTCCACCTGACTCTAATTCAAACTTTTTGCCCGACTGGTGGACTTGATTTTGACTTGCTGTGATATCATGCACAACTTCAACCCCATCAACAATTCTAAATCTAAATTCGCCATGTTTAACAAAAGAACCAGTCACGGGCTGTTCAGGTTTATCTGGACTAACTAAGACATAGGAATTCTCAGGGTTATTGATAACATCCCACCATCTGATGCACATGTCGCTGCCTGCAGTAATTACAGCATTATGAGATTTGACAAATGTCATGCCAAACATTGACATTGAAGGTCTTGACGGAATGTTTGATTCTGGTTGTTTTGATAACAGAGGAAGACTGCTGCACCACAAGGATATTTGTCTGCTTCCTATTAAGCAAACATCATTGCATCAAACCTTATATGATACAAATCATTGCACTATATGCATTTGCATGCATCCGATCTAACCTGTTTCCAAATTCCACAATGATGCTTCATTTTGATATCTTGGACACGAAAAAACTCCACCAGGATGTAGGGGAGATGGCTTCAATTTTCGAACAGGAGTGTCAGTTTTCATAGTATTGACAGGCACACCAAATCGTAAATCCCAACATGTTAAGATGCCCTTGGATGTACCCTACAACAAATTAATGTAAAATATGTACAATTAATTGAATAAAAGTAACACATTATATTAACACGCTTACCGTACACATCCAATTTTGTTCTTCGTCCACACAGAGACTACTTAATAACCCTATTACCAAGATAAACGTTAAAGTACATGTTTTTTTTAAATGAGCAAAAAATTAACACACCCCATTTGAGATCCGACTGGAGCCTGAAAACTTCTTTTGTTGCAATACGAGTATCAAATCCCAGCAAAGCACCCAATTCAGTGCCAACAACCATAAGGTACGGCGAATGCGATTCAAGAGCCATTGGAATCCCTATATCCACAGCTTGATTATTGATTGGCACGGTGAAGATATTTTTTGCAACCATATTTTCCAACCTATAAATACAATAAATACGCATTAACATAATCATGTTACTGATAACCCAATACAAAGCGTGATCATACCCGAATCCATAAAGCATTTTATCGTCAGCTACTCCAATTACATTTGAACCAGAAGCATATGTTATATTTGAAATGTTTTTCTCTCCAGGGAGCCGGATATGGCAACGGGAACGATTTGCGACATTTCGCCCTTCCATTTTTTCTGCGTCCCATATTCTGACATCATTTCGACATGCTGTTGCAAATAAACCTCTGAAGGCAGTCAGCGGACAGATTTTTGTAATACAGCTAGAATGTTCGTGCAAATGGGCAACTAGGATTCCTCTCGGCTTGTCTGTAAAGTTCGCGTAGTATTGTGGTACAGAAATCTTTGAACCAGGGCCCATATTTAAAGACATGGATGGTGCAGAGAGTAAAGACGCTGAGCTCATATCAGGCCCGGTAACTGTTGAAAATGATCCGGGATACATAAGTTCTTTAAGTGGGGGAGTAGACATGATAAGTAGATGGCTTTGCAGTTGCTGTTGACTAAACCCGTTATTTTTGCCATTGCTAGAAGGAAATGCAGAGACTTCGGTGTTGGTTCTTAAGCAGCGTTGAGTGTTTACTTTCATAACATGTTTCTACGGGATAAATGAATATGGTTAAAATCATTAGAAATCTTTGAACAACATAATCCTACATAAACTGTTGCTTCATTCACTTAAAATAAAATGATTTAATAATTTCACTAACCTGTAGGAATGTAATGTATACTTGATCCACAGGTGTACATAGTCCTTCAGCTTTCAATCTAGTTAAGAACTGGTAGAAAAATTCAATTATGAATGCAAAATTTACAAAATTCAAGAAACCAAATGAACACACATACATTTGAAACTTCATTGGAATCAGGTTCTCCTTTGCCTTGTCTATTTCTCAAGTATTCGATTGTTATTGCAAGAAGCACACCTTTTGCTTTACTACAGCTTTCATAAACTTGTCGCTCAAGTGGCTTCCTAATCTTGCTAGATATTGCCACTTCATTCAATCCCCAGATCGAAAAAGATGGATTCAAATAAACTTTTAAACGCGGAATCACATGACAATGTAAATCAACTTCCGAAAGATTAGCCTTAACTGACGTTATTACTCCAACACTTGCATTTCGTAGCCACAAATTTGGATGTATCACAAATGGCAAAACTTCTTCCAGGAGGTCAAGTAAAAATCTATGACCAAAATAATTTATCTCTGTTAAACTTTTAATTGCAATTAAAGCTTCTCGCATAACAAACTCCTCCACGTCAGAGAGGCCTTGTTTTAACAGCGGAATTAAAAGTGGAGCAGCGTGCCATCCTATGAAAAGTTGTTTTGTTGAATATTAATATACATGATTTTTTCCAAGATTATTACCAATCATTAATAAAACGTTACTTACCAATGAAAGAGGCAACACCAGAAACACAACGAAAAAATGCAGCACGTAAGTGCCAGTCGTCCTTGTCATTAAGAAAAGTTATCAAATGAGAGAGTAAAATATCGTGCGCTTTTACTCTTCCGAAATAGGCACAAAGTCCCTCCAGTGAACCACTAGTAGAAACTAAAACTCTTTTTACTACAGGATCACTGTCAGTAAGAAGGGTGGATAGGAATGTGGCAACTGTTTCACGTTGGGATTGAAGTTCCGCAACGAACTGAGGCTGTTGCGGGCCATGTCCTTGAGGATCTTGAAGAAATGATGCCTCCAAATATCTGACAAAATATGTATGTATTATGTAACACATCGTATAAAATAGTATCATGACTTTTACATATCTGCTAATTAAATTAGTTGTTACCTCATTGAAATCTGAGCAATTCTGGATAATGTTTTAGCTGAAATTATAAAGCATTCAACATAAGGGCAACACGTCATTTGTACAAGTACCTTATTCGAAAATAAATTTTGCGTCCTTACCTAGAGCAACACGAACAGCTACATCTCTGTCTAGCCTCTCGAGAGCAGGAAACACATATGCAGAAAATATGTTGTAATCTGAAGGTGGAATTTGAGTAACCAAATCCAAACAATCGACTAAAGTGGACAAAGCCTCGGCCCTCACTCGAGGTGAAACAGGATCTTGTAGTAAATATATGATATATGGAATGACTCGTTCCAGGATGCATTCATCATTTAATTTCCGTGCAAGTTTTCGAAAGGAATCTAAGGCAAAGAGCTTAGCGGTGATTGATTTTAAACCCCTAACTTCTGCACTAACTAAAGAGGTAAAAATCAAGTTAAGGGATGGGTCCTCGGGTAACGTCCTGAGAGTTCAAAAATTTATGAGAACCGGATGGACCTATTCGTTATATCTATATAAGAGAGAATCTTGTTTTTTACCGAACGTCGTGGCGTAAGCGGGCCATTCGCGTATCCGGAGTAATCAGAGGTTGAAACGCCAATATGTCGAAGTATGATTGCAGCATCGAGTAAAATACTTCTGGAAACAGCCGACCACGAAATCGAGTTAAATATTCTGCAGCAGTTAGACGTTTATTCGGGTCCCTAAGCACCATGTCAGATACTAGCTCCCTGGCGCTTGCATCTTCTATTAAATCAATGACTATTGTTGGGTCATAATCATTCGCACAAAACGAAAGAAGTTGTGAGAGATCAAACGGAACTCTTCCTTCTGTAAATAATTCTATCAAGCAGCATCTGAAACAGAAAAATAGTTGTTCTCAAGGGTTTGTTTGTTTTCCAAATTTCATTGAATTCAGTATGAATGTCTAACCCAGCTGAAAATATGTCCATTGATGGGAGTAGAAAATGTCTCAGCTCGTCTTCTTGAGTTAATAGATTATCGAGATGTGTTTTGTCATCTTGAAATCGCTCAGGAGCTACATAACAACATCTTCTTCCTGCAGTGTCAAAAAAGAATCCAAAAATTGCAGACGGATTATTCCGTGGAAGATACACTGGCTTGAATGGTGCAAAGTCACATAGCAATAGCCGTAGCCCTGTTGTTCAACAAAATAGTTCATTAAATACCATACAACTGTGTCCTTGCCCCTTTGGGCATAATACTGTTAATTTGAATACCAGGAGTAATTAGAATATTTTCCAACTTCAAGTCTCCGTGACATAAACCATGCTTGTGGAGTTGTACAAGCCCACAAAGCAATTGAAACGCAATCCATAGTTTTTCCGACTTTTGAATAAATGGACGAGTGGACATCCGATCGTACAAAGAAAACTTGACATACGGACGAATCACTATTACTGATTTTTCGGTGGACTGTAAATTATAATTTCAATATAAACACCTTAACTCTACTTACAACTTAAACAATACAAAGACACACTCACAATTGTTTTGGTGTACGGCAGGCAATTTGGTGATGGAGTTGAGCCCAAGCATTTCCTTAGATTTTGCAGCCTTTCGCAGTAAACTTGAATCGGCAGTGTGTGCTCGTGTATGACAAACACTTTCACCACAACCAACAATGGACCTTGCTTAGCCCGACAAACTTTTAAAAATCTAGTTGATCCCAAACTGAAAGATTAATTTAAAGTTAACACTTGTTTTGCAAACAATTTTAATCAATTACAAAATATCCAATAATTACATACTTCGACTCAAAATAAAGTTCAGGAACATCCGTCAGGTAAAACTCGACAGGGCGAATTACTGAAGGTGCAAACGCCACCAACTGGTTTCCCATTTTGATTTTGATTTTGCGGCTGCTATAATAAATCCCCCAAATATCTGAATAATTGCACTTCACATGTAATCAAGGGCTGAAAATGGAGTTCATTTTTACAAACAGCTCAATTATGTGAAAATCCAACAACCCGAATTATTTCCAACTTTTTCCAGTTTACACCTTATACACGCAATTTCTCTTTGCAAAAATAATTTGCAGTTTGCAAACTGCGATGATGAATCTTTTTTATTATTTTCCTCACATAATCACAACATGAGATTTGAAAGAGTAAATATACTCAAGATTTCCCACACACAGGACCAACTCGATGACTCCTTGCATTCCACACTGCTCCCTCCGTTCGCTCTCACATTCATTTCCACAGCAGAGAGACGAGTATAACATTAAATCCACAATCTCCTCATTTTAATTGGTTTCATTCAATCAACATCATCCTTAATCGCTACTGTTGCATCATACAAAGTTGCGAGGGAGGTGTGGTCGTGTTCTTCTCTGTCATCCAGTCAAGGTAAAAGTTTCACAAAGTGCAAAATACCAGGATTTCTTTCTATTTTAGAGGATACGGAACCAAATTGCAAGTTCGTCAACTCAAAAAGAACATGTGTGATGTGTTGAAAAAGTGAAGATTGAGAAAATAGATTAGGATATAGATTAATAACTCGTATTAAACTGGAAGGATTTTACTTTACTCCATTTGATAGTGTGTAATAAGGGAAGTGCTTGTTATCTGTATCTTTTCTTGTGTCAGTTTTAGTAGGTTCGTTTTTAAAAATACAATAAACAAATAAACACACTATTATATTATGCTACAAAAGGGCAGGCAAAATTAGATTCTTCATTGCTGTTCAGGGTGCTGGGTCAGACTGGAATAAGCGGAGTAAGGTAAAAGTAATTAATAAAATAGTTTCCGTTTTTAAAGAATCATCAATTATAATTACATCATCAAGACGTCAGGACTGGAATCATACTAAATGATCTCCCGAATTGAGATATTTGTCAACTACTAATAAGGGCCAGTTGAACATTTGTAAAGAAAACATCAATTACACGAATATAAATTAAACATCTTTTCATATTGTTATTTTGATTGTCTTGTCTTGTGCACTTCACTGGCACCATTTGCCTTTGTATTTCATATTTGTATTTTATTCTGTGGCCAAACTCCAACGTTGCTATAAATGGCATGACCCTCTTCGTGCAAGTGAATGTTAAATTGAATGGGAAAACTTCACTTTTCCACTCATTCTACTTACATTTTAAGCATTGCGTGTCGTTCAAACAATTGATCTTGTTTTATCAATTGGGTTAGTTTCAAATAATATATAGATCTTCTGCTGTGGCCACTTTTGGGGTGGAATCGGTTTCTATTTGCTTGGTGAAACGCTTTTTGTATTGTACATGCATCAGCATTTCATGTCATATTTGCGGTTGTGCTCTTGGATTTATGAGCAGCGTCCATTTTTTCGAATATGTACTCAATCCTATAAATTCTGTGTGTTGTGGTTATCTTAGATGATATTCATAATTTGTATTGCATTGATTGTGGTAAATAAGTGAAGGAAGAGACAAAAGGCTCTTCCTGTTCACCTTTTTTTTGTGCATAGTGAAACGCTGAGGAGTGACTTATGAAACTAATTACTTTGATGGGTGGGGTTCATTGTGGGAGAAAAGAGGGTAGTAATTTGTAGAGACGAATATCCTCCATGAGTCAGTAAAAATCTGTCGATGTTGTCGAGAGTCGAAGTATAAGCATATCAGGCTGTGGATGATAATAGAATAATTTTATTTATTTATTTATTTATTTACAAACCGTATGAAAAAACATTCACAATACATACATATAAACGAGGTATAAAATTAAAGAATAGTAAATAGCCAGAATGAGTCACGGCTGAGCAATGAGTTCACACAACAAGTTTGTATAAAAATGGATTAAAGACTCTTTTTATGGGTCACTCGTAAATGTAATTAAAGAAAGAATAATTGAAATTGCTACATTGTTATCTGTTCAGGGATTATCCTTACTTGAGTAAGTTTAACTATTCATTGTGGAATAGATTATTATGGTGTATTAAGGACTGTCATTAGTTTTAACAATAATCTTTGTTTGAATGAGTTAGGGTTAGGTCAGTGATAATTTTTACACACCCCCTCTTGTCGCACACTATGAAAAAGGAAAGTTCCCACAAGGGAAATATAGAACATTGAGGAAATACATATGCATATTTTGTAAATTGACGATCAAAGTGAGACGGATGTAATTCACAACCTTCTCATCCCATTTGATCTTAAAAGTGACGAATCAAAGCCAATAAAATTTCCCTGTCAGTTACAGGATCACGATTTAGAAAGGGTTTATTTCCCACTACGGATTTGTAGACTGTAAACAAATATGCACAAATTCGTTCATGTAATTGCTTTGCTGGGTATCCGGCAGCCATACAAAAACAAATTAGTAAACATTTAAAATAAACCAAAAAGAACTCAAGTCGAGCAGACCAGGATTCTTCCTCCGTGCATCCATTTTCTTTTTCTCACTTATTAATCGACTATGCATTGAATGAGTAGAATGAGCATTTTATTGGGAAAAGGATCGAGACTCGTGCAATTATAGGACAAAAGATCTTTGTAATTTTTGAAAATCGTAAAAAGACTCGTGCACTTCTTACAAAATTTACATAGTTTTAAATTGAGAAAACATTACGATGTGTGCTTTGTATTGCAGTAGTATTCAGCAGTTTGCGTGGACTCCAACCAAGTGGAAATGGGTTCCATGAATGAAAGCTTGTTCGCATGGGTCGGAACGTTATCACCGTTTGTGAAGCGGAAGTCTGGACCTGAAGCTGTAGATTTTAAAGATGGAGTCATGCTTGCCAAAATTTTAAAGGAAGTAGTGGATCCCGACTTTTTTAAGGATTTAAAAACTTCTTCGGCAGATGCAACCCCTCTCATTACGCTGAACAAAAGGATGCAAGATTACTTATCAGTTCAGGTAATTAGATTTTCTTTATTAACGTATAACCAGTTTACTGTGTTGTATCTAATTATAATTTTACACTCAAAATCTTAAAAAAATACAAATTAAATCTTCAACCTTAGTATGAGAGGAATCAGAATAATAATCTGTATTTGAAGAAGCATGTCCATGACTTTTCTATCCTTTTGTGTTGGTTAGAGTTTGCAAACTACAAAACCAAAACTGTATACCATAGTTGCGTTGCAATTGAGAAGTTGACCTTGCTAGTCAAGCTGCAATTTTTATATTATTTTATTTAACTCGTATGCTGACTTGTCATTGGTTAATTTTTGTAACCGGTGTTACTTTAAGTTCATACATAATTTGATTCAATTGTAATTGTATGGTAATCTAGAAAATTGTAGATATTATAATTTCAAATGTATTTAGGCTGACTCAGAATTGAAGCAGCAGTACGTGATTAGCTTCATGTTGTGGAAATACAATTTGGCAAATCGAAAACAATCACCGTTATTTAATATTTGTTTACATTCAAGGTTGGACACACACTTCCTAATGCAATCGTTCCAAATGTTCCACGAATTATGACATCTGGAGATGTTCGAGAGATTGGTCGTCTTCTCCAACTTCTTCTCGTGTGTGCTGTCAACAGCCCTAAACGTCAGGAGTTTATTGGTAGCATCCGAAAAATGGAAACTAGTGTTCAGGTACAGTTAACAAACCATTTAAATGTAAATATCCTCAATTGTTGTATTTTGTATCACTTATATTATTTAACATTGATCCCTACAGACTGAAATCGTTGCAGCTATACAAGAAATCATGGAAGCCAAACATGAACGGTCATCGGGAGAAGAAGACATGATAGAAATTAAGCTGAAACAAGCTCATTCTGATATGATGGCATTACACGAGGACAAAGAAAGACTGTCACAGGTATATAACTAAACTCTAAATATTAACTCTTATTAAATATACATATATTTCATTTTGTTATATAGCAATGTCATGAACTCAATCAACAAATATCAGAAATGATGGTAGAGAAAACAGCTCTGCAGACAGAGAATGAACGATTGCAAAATCAATTAAATGGGACATTGAACGATCCTGAATCCTTACACATGAATGTCAGAATCCAAGAAGAAAACAAACGGGAAATTGAGCAATTACGGGAGAGAAATTATGAATTAGAAGCTGCAGCGGATGATTATAAAGTTAGAAATCAGGTTAAGTGCATCGTTTTGTTGATGGATACTATGTATTAAAATCTTAATTTTCAACATAACTAGCAGGTATTACAAAAACAAATAAGTGAAACGCACTTCAAAATGGCAGCGGCAGCAAGTGCTGAAGAAGAAGTGATTCGTCTTAAGGATGAGATGGATTCATTGCGAGAGATGGCTGCTAAAGCTTCACATTATGAAAAGCAAATGAAAGTTTTTCAAAAGAAGTTGGAAGAAATGGCAGATCTTAAGCAAACGGCTAAACTTCTGGGAGATAAAAATACTGAGCTAATGAAGGTAATATATATGAGCGTGACGTTTTTTATTTCCTCAAATATTTGTGTCCAATACTTCAATTCATCCATTTGAATAATTCCTACAATTTCAGAGTAATTTTGCCTTATTGGATGAAAACAAGAAGATCCAAACATTTAAAAGTCAGATTGATGGGCTCAAGAAAGATTTGGCAGAAACACAACAACAATTGTCTCAAGAAAAGCATAAAGGTAAGATATGCTAGTTTTTTGTATTTCGAAGTGTTATAATTTGTATAAATATGTAATTAGCCAACAAGGCGAACTTTGACTTCAATCAAACTCGAGAGAAATCGGAAACCATGCATGGCCAAATTCAAGCATTGCAAGATGAAAAGAATCATTTGCAAGAAATGATTGAAGAACTTAGACTGACCGCTGGCGAAGCCACAACCCCACATGGATTTACTGCCAATATATCAGGAAATTCTGAGTACTCTATAGAACTCCTGCCTCCGTCCGTGAGACAAAAGATTGTTGAGTTGGAAGTTAGTTGATACTATATATACACCATAATTATTGTTCATACCTTATTACATTTCTCTTTCGTATACTTTAGCACGAGAATAAAAAGCTACAGAACAATCTGCAATCGGCAATGAGTAATGATCCTTCATTTGAAGGGTCCAAAATTCTTGTGGAGCAACTTCGCAAACAGGAACAAAAATTGGATACAGAGCTTTTATCAAAGAATCAAGAACTGATAGATATAAAATCCGTGCTACAAGAAAAAATTAAGAGCTTGGAAGCCATTATAGCTGCCAAGGATGAAGATCTGAAGAAAAAGGAGCAGCAATATAGTAAAGAAACACAAGAAACACAGAATTTTGTTAATGATAATTTATAATAATGAAAACTGTTTCCTCTTTACAGAAAAATGCATGGAGAAAGCCCAAAGCGTCATAAAAACTTTAGAACCAACAACAGCAGGACTAGACCCTGCGAAATCTGAAGAGCTGGAAAAAGCACGATCCGTCCGAGAAATGGAAGATAAGCTGCTACAGTCGGCATTTTATCACTACGGAATAGCTCGTGAGCTACAGCACATTTACATTGCTTTAGTGATTGTAAGATATTTTACAATGAATTTAATTAATTTTAGTTCATCACAAAGCAGTTGACATTAGGAATAGAACATTCCTCGGACAACATCGTCAAAATATACCAGGAAGGAGAAGGGGAAGCGAGTTGCCTTGAGGAGGGAGAGGGGGATCATAGTCCAAATTTCTCATTCCACTAAATCACATTTACATATTTGCAGAAGGAGAAATAATTTTATTTAACACATATTTTACACGGGATATTATTTTCGATTGTATCGAAATATCACTTGTACCTGAATGAATAAGTTCATTCTCTAGTATATCTTATCCTACTGATTTTATTTGCTTACATTGTAAACTTACATTGTATTTTAATCATCGGCGGGGTTTATAAACTTATCCGGCTGTACCTAATTTAGTTCAGTAATGATTTTATTATAATGGTCAAAGTTGGGAACTACAAATGAAACTGCATGAAAGAAAAATTTCTTTATGGAATTAATATCAAGTCATTAATAACTATAACTGTTTTAGTTACATACATTTTTGAATGTTGAATGTGTGTTAAGTTATTTTATGTCTTAATGCCGGTTTATTTTTAAGTCACGCAATGTCTTAGTTTAGATCGCAATATATGAATAAAAACGATAATCATACACTCAATGATATATGTTTGTATATATGTATACACGTATACTTTTATTTGAACTGGTCTGGTTTTAACAACCCTTAATTATCATTTAAATTCACTACAATTCTTCAGATTTACTTCGATCATGAACCGAACATAATTTGGGCAGAGGTCAGCACGAATTCCTGAGGATTAAGATTTCTAAGAATTTCGTAATTGAGCATAATTGTATTCTTGTCATTCTTAGGCAAATAATAAATAAATAATGATTTTTTTTTAGCGTTTTCAGCATTTTTGTGTTTTTTTCAAGAACTAAATTACCACCCACCGAGAACATGAATCAGTCGCACATTTTATGGCATACGATATGAACAACGCGAAAATCTAACTGTACCATCAAACTGTTCATGAGATGAAAATGACACACTTTAGTTCAAATTTTTACAATTTATGGTGGTGGAAATGTCTAATTATTATTTTATTGTAATGCAAATTCTAATAATTAATGCAAGCGAGGATATAAACTTTGTCACAAAAAGCTTTCAGCGAATGCACTAACCAACAAAAACATCAATGTATTACAACCCGATTTGTCACAGGAAATTCTCACCAACAACGCCAGTCAGTACTTCACGGTTAGCGATATACATACGAACAATGCCAAGTCTCAATGATAAAAATTAATTAGCATTTGGACTCAAAACAATAAATATCAAACCTGTGAAATGAGGTAGTCGGGTTGAAGAGACAAAGTGGTTGGATAGTCTGATTTTGGATAATAACAACAGACAGATCAGGAAATTGCATTTTTATCCTATTTGTATATCGCCTCCAGAGACCTCCCGTTTAAGCAATGACACACAAAGTGTATACAGACTGAAAAACTACTACAAAGTAGCCATTTCCTAATTGTCATATTCTATTAACCATGCCTTCAGAGAAGTTATTTCACATACTATTAATACCCATAGTCAATACGTGGAATTTATTCCTTGTTATACTTCTGTCAAAGATGAAGAATTTTACGACAAATGAGAATACAAAATGGGATAAGCAGTACATATATTGGGTTTCAGAGTGCCTTAAATTTTATCAAGAATGAATTGTGCTTAATATTGTATATTGCAATAAATATAGTTTTTGAAATAATGACATTCACCATAACATGCTATTTATAATAAAATATGCATAACATCTTGATTTATTATGTAAATCCGAGCAGTATTTAAAAATGTATATAGCTCACACAGCCTTTTGATGCATCTTTTCATTAAAACCCATACATACTTTTTAATCATAAAATATGATAACAATTACAATATATGACAACATTCTTTTGGGAAAGTTTAAGCGTGAAACCGGCAGTCTCACGTCCAGAGAACTAGTGCTTATAATGACGTAATTAAGCCAATATTTCTGCTGTGCGGACGTGAGCTGGTGGCAGTAATGACACCATGTTGTTCTTTGAAGATTAGTGTCACCGTCATAATTCAGAAAGTGTCAGAACAGGCTGGAAGAAATTGTATACCTCAATTTCCCTTCGGTTTCATTTATCCTGTGGACCATAACCATTACTGGTGGAATTCTTGATCAGATTTGCTACATGATCAGATTGGTCAAACTACCTCGGGTAGAAAGAAGCAGCCGTAGCCGTTGATCTATAATTTGTCTTCCGTAATAAAACCGTATATTCAATTCAACACAAATCTTAAAAAGTAAGTTTCAACTGATTTCCATCCAACTAATTCAAGGTTGTGAGAAACATGAAACCTGTATTTGGGATTCAATGGACACGTCCAAATACATAGTTTCGAGATCGTTACTCTGAATGTGCATCGCCCATTATTAGCATTCCATCACTCGAGGAATAACCCATGCAATCCACATCTCTTATACTTTCTCCACATGAATAGTACTACAAAAGCTGTGAAACAAGCGTAGTAGTTATTATGTTGTTTAAAATGTACCGTTGATGTGTGCTATAAGACTTACAATCTTTTTATTATAACACAATACCAGTTCTAAAAATAATGCCATTCTATAAATACAGTCGTCATTGAATGTTATGTAATGCGTTGAGTGAGAGGCCATGCAACTTTTGAAATTTTGTGTTGTCATTTACTCTCCGGTTAAGTACAGATATATGTACATATATCAAAGATTTTCAAAAGTGGTTGGTTCTCATTTTGCTCTGTGGACTGTGGTTGAATTGTTGGTTCCGTTCATGTTTTGAATTCGTCCATAAAATGTCCTCAGATTCTTTCTATGAACTATCTCATTAACAAGAAGAATCTAACTAAATGTATGGAGGAGTGGTAAGAACGAAATTCTTGTATCCCTTCCCTTGTAGGTATATACATATTATGTAACTTTTTAGAACACACTTGTACAGGTGGAAATGTGAACACTTTTGTATTATAATCTCCATTCTGCTTGCTTGAGGTGAGGGAATGAGAGGAATCACTGTTGTGAGCTATACCAAGCAGCTTTGTTTGACCATTAAAGGTGGTAATAACCCATGGTATGAGGCATGTTCCACACACAAAGTACAGCTTTTAAAGAGTTTCTCCCATACCACCATCATCACACAACCACCATGTTGTAGCCCCGGATGTTGAACAGGTAGGTAACAATAGAACCCAAAACCCTTTACTTTCAGACTCACCTGCAGAGAAGTAAACCGACTCTGGCATCCAAATACAACCTGTGATGCAAACCACATCTTGATTTAAAATGCACAGCACAGAGGTTCACGTACTTCCCTGAAGCAACCCCCCAAAACTCCACCACTGCCTGCAACAAACAAAATAATGAACTTTTGTAACTGCATCCTCCATCCACCAAAGCAAAGTGGTTGTAGTAATGCCCTTTCCGTTTAGTTGGTATCGGTGGCGAAGTTTGCTCTGTTCTGTAATTTGTAGTGAGGTGAATAAATTCTATAGCATTGACAACAATGCGATATCATGTATAGTGAGAAAATCATATTGTACAAATTAAATCCGTTCTGTGTATAATACAATAGATTAGGTAACAATTTCAGATATTTTATTTTTATAAAACAAAGCCATTTAGTAGTATCGATGCATTAAATGAAATCAAGAAACTTCGCGTACTTTTCAAGATTAGAAGTTCATCTGAATGTGAAAACAATTCAATAATACACATATCACAAAAAAAATGTATTAACAAAATCAGTATTAATTAAGATGAAGTGAAAATGTGTCAGGAAATTTGCAGTTATATTTTGCAGAATAGTGCAGTTGTTAACTTTAAACGCCATTGAATATAGATAGTATAGTAATTTGTGCAAAAACGGTAAATCAAACGGAGGCGTGTGCAGCAGGCTACAGGTAAGATTACGATTATCTTTCAAACCAAAACATGTATAGCTATGGACGAGTTGTAATACTGATATATAGTGAATTCTTCAACATGGCGAACAAAATTGCGAACAAAATTGTTGACTGATAAGACGACACTTTACAAACTGCATCTCTAAATGGATATGCATATACGTATTAGCTTGTTACTCCAGCAGCCGGAAATAAAATATCACTTTATGCTTCATCAAACCAAATACCAAAGTTCATTAAGACTTCGCCCCAGGAGGGATATGCCATTCGTTTAGTTTTATTAGATTACAACTGTTGCAGTAAAAATAAAAGTCAAAGTTGATTAGAAGATGTAGTAAGCTTCTGTTGCACGTACGTTTCCATTTATTTCCAAAGGACTCCTTTCTCCGTTTACCTATACCTTTTATGCTTTCACTTCCACAGGATATCTAAAAGTCGGCTGTAATTTCAGCTTGAATTGACTACTACAGAGCCTAAGGTAATTGGAAACGTAATTTCCTACACGTCACAAAATTAGAACGGGTGGGCTCATCTAGTCTTATAGCCTTTTTATCATTTTCAATTTCGAAATTATGCATTATATTTAGTTGGTCCCAGAATGAGGTTTTGTGTCATTGTGGTGGTTAATTTCGTTATTTGGAGTTCGCATTACGACTTCAGTAATTGATAGTATTGAGTGCAACTGCACGTAAGACAGTATAAGTTAAAATTAGTTAACTTCACTGGGCTTCCATAGCTGACAGTGCTGACAATGCTGATGTCAATAGTCAAGAACGCTGCATGTTGAAATTCATGATCGATAGACGTAATTATGCACATTCATTTTGTACAACTTACAAGCACATTCGCCGCACTATGTAACACATTCGCTTCATTCTAGCATGTTGAAAATCGACTACCTCTTATCACTGTACGAAATATTCATGAAGAAGGAAAGAAAAGCCTGTTAAAGGCATGGCAGTAATTCTTTCTAAAATTCGGCTGTGTATGTCGTGCTGTTGTTGATCCTTCAAATATACGGGTGAGTCCATGTGTGAGTTTTGTTGTAATACACAACACATTGAAGCATGAAGCAGGCCTTCAGTATTTTTACATTGCTGACCATAATCTAATAAGGTGTTTCTGTACATCATACACATGTGACAAAAGAGAAGACCAAAATCCAATAATTTCCCAATCCAAATACAATTCTCTGTTGTGAGGGGGTGTATGTTGTGTCAATGCATGAAGGATTATTGATTCCAAGCTATTTCAACAACTCATGCACACCTCTATTTTCTGCAGTATCCGTTGTAGGTATTGAAGAAATGGAACCTTGTCGTTGTCATCTTTCTACATGCACCTCTTTCATCTCAACGCGACGTGGGGAAAGTGTCAGCTTGCTTTCAAATTGATACAAAGTAGTTTACTTGATTTTGTTCTTGTCACTTCACAAAGCGGACTGGATAATATGTGTGGTGTATAAATTGTTGGTTTTGCTTCCGTTTTGTATGTATTCATGGGGGGACTAACTGTGCCCACCAAATCAAACAACCAACCTCATATCAAAGGAGATTGGGTGCGGTGAAGAGATTGAGAGATTGAATGGATTTGTGCTCACCCAACCAACCGAACGGGTGAGTATTAAGGAAAGTCGAGCAAGTGAAGTCTACTTTAGAACTCAGCAGCAGTTCCTTCCGATCTGAAAAACAGGAATGAGGAGCACACGGGACAGGGAGGAAAATTGGAGGAGAGGAAAAGCAGCAGGTTCACTTATTTGATACCCGTACCGGGTAGTTCAGTCCTCACTTCTAGTTCAGACTTCAGTGAGCCGGGTACTTCCGTCGTGTTGCTTGAGTACCATACACAGGAGGACACTTTCACAGTTTCTCCTTCCTATCTCATTTCACCAAATCCTCGCGTGTTGGCTTTTACTTGACTTGTGTGCTTGTGCAGTTAAACTTTCTCACATACATCTTCTCTCGTGGAGAAAGTCGTCTCAAAACAAGAGACAACTAAACGCTGTATTCTCCTCCTCGTTTAGTGAGTCTGACAGTTATAAGAATTCAATTGGACATTTCTTTTCAACTTTTCTCATCGTCGCAGCCACGCCACGCCACAGTACTCATTCTGCAGCTCCACTTTTGGCGACATAGTCAAGCACAGCAAAGTCGTGTATCGTCCTATATCTGTATGTAGCCAATGTGTATTACGTGTGAGAGTGGGAAAGAGGCAGATGATATTTGCCGTGTTCGCGAGACCCATTATATTTCATACTTAATTCCTCCATTGTGATCTTATTCCTGTAGAAAAGTGAAGCAAAATATGGCACTTTGAGTCTGGTGAAGATAGCTCAAGTTGTATGGTTCACTGGGAGTCAAACTTTGTAAGTTAGTTTCACTAAACTATTTGATATTATGTCTCAGCATATCAACGAAGAAATTCAGTTTCAAAACTGGTAAAAGTAAATTGGGCCTGCCATCATATTCTTATATTATTATACCGATACTCTATCAAAAAGAAGACGAGTCAAAAGTGGTTTGGAATCATTCATTCGTGAAGGAAAGGAAAATCTCTCTCAAAACTCTGAAAAAGAAAGGTTCGCCGTTTGTTTGACAGGATATGGATATGAATGGGAAGAGGAAACCAAAGATTTTAGGAAAGGAGGAGAAGTATTATTTCGTTATTCTTCCGTTGCGTTGTACTGATACTCCTTCACCATTTCGCGTTGTATTTACACCCTCCGTGAAGGATAATGTGTAAAGGCTAAGGCCCAAGGAAGGCTTTGGTTAAAATCTTTAAAATCCCACCCAGATGTTTTTAGTTTCATCTTTTTCAAGAGTTCAAGAAACCATTAGCATCGCTTATCTGAGACTTCGACAAAGTGGAAATCTTTTCTTAACTCAAGAAGTGAATTTTGTGAGAATGATTGCTTGTGAGAGCGACAGAGATCATGTAAGAGAACTGTTCAAGCCCATTTCACTCTTAGCTAGTTGTACAGTTAGGTTATGTTGGAGGTGTCAGTTCGGACTATAGGCTAAATCTTTTTGCCATTAGCTCAGTCTTAGATCAGAGGTCGTCTAGAGGCGCAATAGTGGGAAGTGAAAGATCTTATCTCTAATCTCCTTCAGCCTCGTCCAACGCTTGTAGTCCAGTTGGGTCATCTTGTCTGGGCCGGGCTTACAGAATTTCAAATAATGATCCTGCTTATGGCAAGTTCTTTAATAGATACGATACAGCCACAATCATAAATGCTATGTCAATTGTTATATTGTCAAATGGTCTGAGTTATGACTGACCAAAACCAAGTCTTTGTAGTCTTATTTACATAAAATTATACGCAACAATGCAATTGAATAAATTTGGGTTGGGATTGCTCATTCATTCCGAAATGTTGGACTCATTTGAAATTCTGATTTGGGGAGTTGCACTAAAATAATGATAGCCGTAACCCATGCTGAAAGTAACTGTTTTTTGTTTAAACTCGAGAGTTGGAATGATCTGCCGAGACTGTTTAATTTTTAATTTTGAGATCATCTCAGATTCACCGACATACCTATAATTGCATGGTTTTATATTATTCATATAGTTTAGAATTTAAAGTTTAAAATTAATAGTTTCGTCTAATACACGTCAAAAAATGTGGTGTCGATTTTTTTATGGCAGAATTGGGCTCATATTCTAGGACATGGCTTAACAAATGAATGTTATTCTTCATAATTTTCCTTTCGTACAAAATTATAATTTAATGCTGCAACTGGGTGAAATAAGGGTTGACACATGTGGCATGCTGCTCCAATTTTTAATTTCTATTCTCCACAGGAGTTAAACTCCAAATCAAAGTTTAATGGTTAAGTTCCATGATTAACAAGCTAAGCATATGATCTTCTAAACTTTGTATTTTATTTGGCCATTACAAACTTCCAATTCCAATTGATAGATGAATATTGGTTGTTCATGATGGAATGGCTGTGGTCAAGGGAGTAACTACTACTTGTTAATCGTAATATATGCACCAATGCATAAAATATAGGTTGTCAGAATTACGATCACATTGATTATAATAGATGTAAATGAATGGAAAAATTTCAGCCATTTTATAACAAAGTGCACTTA
>JAQFZJ010000384.1:0-29982 GCA_034695645.1 Folsomia fimetaria
AATCATTTTACCCAATATGCCAGAGCAAAACACTTTGTTTCGCCCCTTCTTTACATTCGTTTGTAACGGTTTATTTATTTAGTTGTTGTTTGCTGCTTCAGTTTAGTTGTATTCAGTCCAGTGGTGTGGTGGTAAGTCTCTAATGCATTATTATATTGTTTTGTATTGGATATTTTGTGTTAAATTTTTGAAATATTGTTTCAGTTAAGACGTTGCAAGTTATTCATTTGTCTACAACAAAGGCGCAACAATGAGACTTTTGATTCTGGAAGATGACAGCCAGGTTACGGAGTGGTCTGCAAAGTATGTGGCTAAACGTATCCGAGATTTCAACCCTACTGCAGATAGACCGTTTGTGCTGGGGTTGCCGACTGGTATGAAAGACTATATGACTTTCTTTAAGTATATGCAACTGTGATAATCTCTGAATGTTCTGACAGGAGGTACCCCACTGGGAATGTACAAGAATTTGATAATACTGCATAAAGCTGGAAAGGTGTCCTTCAAGCATGTGATAACTTTCAATATGGATGAATACGTTGGTATGTAAAACGCATTGTATGATGTCTTTCAAGTGAAAGATTTGGTGAAAGTTATCATTGAACTGTTTAGGTCTGCCACAAGAGCATCCTGAAAGCTATCATCACTACATGTGGTCCAACTTCTTTAAACATGTGGACGTAGACCCCAAAAATGTCCACATTTTGAATGGAAATGCAGAAAATTTGGTTGCAGAATGTGACCAGTACGAGAAGGAAATTGCCAAAGTTGGTGGTGTGGAACTGTTTGTGGGTGGAATCGGTCCTGATGGTCATGTTGCTTTTAATGAGCCAGGATCATCTCTAGTTTCTCGAACTCGGGTCAAGACACTTGCCCATGATACTATCATCGCAAATGCTCGCTTCTTCGATAATGACTTGAACCAAGTTCCCAAGCAAGCCTTGACTGTGGGCGTTGGAACCGTAATGGATGCGAGAGAGGTATGTATGCATGAATGAATGGAGATAATGATTTGAACTAGGTTAATCTGGTCTGGTTGTATTTCATATAAAATAAAATCTGTTGACTATCTCCTCTCAAAGGTGATGATCCTTATAACAGGCGCTCATAAGGCACCCGCTCTGTATAAGGCAATTGAAGAAGGTGTTAACCACATGTGGACCGTATCTGCCTTTCAACAACATCCTCGCACGCTCATGATTTGTGATGAGGATGCCACATTGGAACTCAAAGTGAAGACTGTGAAATATTTCAAGGTATTAATAATTCTTATATGCATAATTATATGCCTACATGAATTGTAAGTACAGAATTGGATAGGGCCTACTGCACTGTAAAATATAGCTTTATTATGCTTCTGCTTTTTCAATCAGTATAGAAAAAAAGTAGGATATTATATGAAGGTGGCATCATTTTCATGTTTTATAGCCAAATAGAATCCCATGGGTCTAAAGAGACATTAAGTAACGTATTTAATTAGATAAATTTGAGGAACATTTAATTTTATAGGAGCTCCATTTACTTCACTGTAAGCTTATTTGGGATGACGAGACCGAGGTTTCCAAGTTGGTTATTTTATAATTTCTCAATGCGTTTGAAATTTACATTGTTGATTTTTTATGTGTAACAATTTATTTATGTCTTCTTGCGTTCATCAATATAATATCAGATAAATTCATATCAAACCTGAGCAGTTTCTAAACTAACACATAAACACTTAACGAATGAATTAGCCAAATACAGTTAATTCAGTATAATTGGCGTTATTTTCTAAAATGTTTCAAACTGAAAACAAACATACAAGTAAAAAATTTAAAAAACATGAAAAATATGAGATTCAGCTCAGTTTCCTCATCACAACTCTTACTAAATTACGTAAACTTGAGAATCTCCGCATTTGGAAATAGTTTCCCCATTTTCATCCTGATCTTTGGAGAGAGTGTCCACGCTTTTTCGTCCACCCAAGCATATTCCACAGTCGGACATGAATAGGACACTTCACGTGGATTTAACGGAAAAAAAGTGTCCAACAAGGCGAGATGGGCCCCCAAAATTAACTTGGTCACTTTCTCCTGTCTTCCAATCCGGACCTCGTTCAACTTAGGGAATTTGCATGGTCCGTCTCCGCTCCCTAATGTAGTTGCAATGTATTTTTCTGTCTTAGTAGTAGCCTTCTTCGGAAAAATGATCCGATTGTAGAAAATCTTCATTTTCTCCAATTTGGGCATACTCGGGATATTTATTGGAGCATTAAGATCACTGTAACTACAATGGGTGTGGCGCAACACTACTTCCCTCAGTGTTAGACCGTGTGTGATGAGAAGTTGTTCCAACATTCTTGCGTACACGAAGGGCGACGACCAGTACGCAAGGCTTAGATCAATCTCCAAAACAGTCAAGCGAAGCCCCACCTCTCTAGCAAGTACTGGAATTCTTGCCCAAAAATCAACGTTGTCGTCTATTCCGATGAGGGACAGCTTATGAATTGATCGGTTTATTGAAGTATTTTTCATCAGCTGAGTAAGGGCTGGTCTTTGATTGTGGCCGTGGAGATTGAGCTGTTCTAAGTTCGGACACATTTTGAGCACACGCTCAAACACCTTGCTAGAAGTGGAGTTATAACCGGCGCATCCTCTTATTTCGACTTCCTCCAGTGTCAGCGTTTTCAAGTTGGACATGACCAGATCCACCGGCAGCAACAGAGGCATAGGATGAAGGTCTTCATGAGCATTCACATCAATAAAGATGATGTTCCCGTACTGTCCTTGGAAGGCACTCATAATATTTTTGGTTGACAGTCGAAGAGTGAGCGAGGTAATGTAGTGGAAAGCAGGTAAAACTGCACTAATGTTCCACCACAACGTGAAAGAAACATGTTCGATTTTGTCTCGGTATTTTTCACCCAACGCGATAACGGCTGTAATATCCTCTTCTTTTTCAAACTGTCGGAATGAAACGCGTCCATGACATTTCTCCTTCATTTCTTCCATGTGCTTTCCAATCTGGGTTGTCAAATCCAGTTTAAGAAATTCGACCTTGCTCCATTTCAAAACGTGCTTCATCGCCTCTTTCGCCCACAAACGGTTGACTAGAAGACATGACTTGATATCTTCAGTTGGCAAATGATTTAAGATTTCCTCCACCAGCTGAATTGAAATATAGTCATATAGTTTCGAAATTATTGATACACCTTCGATTTTATGATTGTTTGTTTACCTCAGCTACCATCATGACCTGGTGTACAGGGTTCCGTTCTTCCTCGATAGTATTACGTTCTGCCACGTCCAACGACATAATATCCGCTTGCGCCGAATCTTCACAAAAATTCTGTTTAAAAATACAGAATTATCAATACAAATATCATTTTAACTGTCTGTGGAATATTACTCGGCTCACTTCTACAGAATATACTTACCTTACGTTCTTGTATCGCTATATTATTCCAAGTTTAATTGACAAGAGTTTATAAAATTAATAGAAACGTTAAAAACGACGATTGAAAGAAAAACTGTTAAAAACAGCAAAAATGACGAATGTCCAAAATGTCCATGCATGTGGTGTGGTATATGCTGCTTTATGACGGTTGTTTGCCCGAAATCTCACCCGCTTCACTGCTTGAACAAAGACAATAATGCGTATTGTGTGAGATTATATGGGTGCATAATAGTTTGTCTAATCAAATCAATTATTTGATAAATATATTTGAAATGTGTTTAATTTTTATATTCCAGAACCTCTGGGGCGTTCACAGCAAGCTGATTGATGACCCCGTCAGCGTGTAATTTGGATGACGAAGATGAATTTTTGTAGTTTGAAATGACATAACAAATGAAAAAGATTATCTTATGCATTTAGAAGGAGAAAAAAGAATGTGTAGTGAATAAATGAATCAATTAATTAAATATGTGCTAATGAATTATATAATGGAAACACAATAAAAAATGCATTCTTAGTTCGTAATTGTAAGTGTGATTTAATTTTATTAGTGTTTTTTTCTTCTTCTTTTATTATTGAAAAGATTGCCATTATGAAACGTAAGAAAATGGGCTAGCATGTCAATCAAGAAATTCTACAACAACTAAAAGAACTAACATCAACACTACGTTTAAGAAATGAAAAAAAAAGTTACAATAGTTGAGAAAGTATTACTTTTTGTTCTTCGTTTAAAGCACGTTGGGAATATTTCGGTTCAGGAGGATATAATTTAGAATAATTGATTACTTACTAACTACTGGATCAGACAATATTTGGTTTTTTTAATACAAATTATCAAGTCCCAAGATGTTATGCTAGCAGAATACAGACATGGGATTTAATTGGACATTACCAATAACACAACTTGAACGCACACACCAACCACTGAAATAAGTCAAGTCATTTTTAAGCAAATTATGTTATATAGGTATATGGAAAGTAAGTTACATTTTGAAACGAAACCCAGTGTATTATTCAATTCATCCAAATTTTAGGTGTTAAATATGCAGTAGTTGTATAATACCTATATATTGACAATAGATTTTGAGTGATCACAAAATCACAAACCAATTAGTTTACTAATGTAATTTTATAAATTATATTTTACTAAGGTTATTCAAGATCCATTTCTTTAGGTTGGTCGTGATTTGAAGCATCGTTAGTGGTGGTAGCATTCGAATCTGCTGGAGGACCCTGCTCTTTATTTTCAACGTTATTTTCTGGGACTGGGGGGACTTCCTCCTTTTTCGGGGATGGAGGCTTGGGTTTCGGCTTGTTCATGACAGGATGCACCACGGCTTCAAAGGATTTACGGTGCATAATGATTTCACCCGCTTTAATTGGAGATGTCATATTGAGTTTAACACTTAGAAGGATATCACGAGTGTGATCCAGCCACTGTTGACTTTCATGGATAGCTTTCTGCAACTTTTCCACATCGGCGGAATCTAAATGTTCGTAACGTGGTTCATTACCAAGCTTCATATCAACCACTTTGCGTGCAAGCTGAATTGCTACTTCGAGTTCGCGGATAGCAGATGGGCGTTCGTGGTGGTCACGATGGCGCTCAAAAATTGGATCCGTAGTTTTCTGAAATGCAAATTAAAAGTTGTAAATGAGTAAGTGATATAGATTTGTAAAAGCAAATGATTTTCTAAAAGTTGTCTACCTTCAATTGTTCCAGTCGGTCTTGGTACGCTTGACGTTTTTCTTCACTTCCATCTTCATACAGCCAATTTTCCAAAAATCCAAGTTCTTCGCTTAATTTGGACTTGTCGTGTTCCTCCACGAATTGCGCCAAGTCTCCGTCCAACTTGTCTCTCAGAAGATATACATATTCTTCCAAACCATTCTTAGCATCAATTCGCTCCTTCTCTCGTCTATCCTCAGCCATCATTTTCCCCTACAAAGTAGAAAATCCATTTTTACAAATTTCCGCGAATGTTATTATTATTTATATTATTGGAGTTTGTGACATTGCATACCTCGCTTTCAGTCATAATTTGAATATCATAAGGTGCGTATCCATAATTCTTCACTTCAAAAGGAAGATCAACTAATTTAACAGCAGGTGGAGGTGGTTTCTTTTTGTCAGCATTTGGCTCGCCCTCCTCCTTATAATTTATTACATCAATGATTTTAGAAATACATAAATTTGATAATTTGCTTTACACGTATAAGTACAAACCTGGCTCATAGGTGTTTCAGCTTCCATCGCAGTTTCTTGGCTATCCGCATTGCTGTCTTCTATTTGTTGCTCTTCTTGTTGGGGGACTTCGCCATTTCCAACTTCTTGAGTTGAATCTGTCTCCATCAATTCCTGTGGATTGAAATTGACAAGAATAATGATTACATATACACGCTAGAAGTAAAATAATTCTTTAATTTAAACTTACATCAGCGGTCTTCATGTGCGCCGTTATGACGCATATATTAAAAATTCCATCCATGCTGATGCGAGCTTTGACTTTTAGTTTTACCGTGTTTCCGTCCGGTGACTCGATATTTTTTACATAGTACTCGCCTACATAAACAGAATTTCAAATTATTCATATTTAAATTAATAGAATTAGTTCAATGGGATAACGCATTACCGATTTCTTTCGATGGATATGGAATATTTGAGGAATACATTGCCTTAAACTTGAAGCTATCCCTTTTATGAAATGTTAATACGCGTGAAAACGGCACTGGATGGTACAGAGGGAACACTTCCAGCATTCTGGAATTAAAACAGAATAATTAAAAATGAGCTAACATGTTTATGCAAATAATCATAAGCTTCTATATTTTATTTACCCGTCCTCCTGCAAAGATTCGTCCCAAACAATACGAACGGGATAAGGTTGCACATCCGCAATTTTGAAATCCCGAACTTTGTACGCTGGAGAGAGAATTGCACACTGAAGTGCACATCCTCGTGCTACGGCCTCATCCTGATTGAGAGTGGTAGAAGGAGTTTTTCCAAAAGTCTTTTCAATCAGGTTTTTGATTGAAGGGATGCGACTTGCACCACCAACGATTTCTACCGAGTAGATGTCATTTGGCTGAAGATCTAAATAACACAAAAATCACCATAAATACCGAATTCAATTGTTTAAAAATATAAAAAAACAGTATTTTGTCTTACTGGAGGCCTGCAGACATTCTTGCATCGTTGCTTCAGCACGTTGTAACAAAGAACAGCTCATGGCTTCGAAATCAGCGCGACATATGTGGCTTGTCACATCTTTGTCATCCATCAAACATTCGATATTCAATGGCAACTTTGTAGCGTTTGCTGACATTTGCTTCTTCACTTTCTCGATTTCGGTCAACAATCGCACATACGCACGATGATTGGTTTCAGGATCGATTTTATACTTTGTACGGAACTCTGCACAGAAATGATCGGCAAGAACTTTATCAAAATCACGACCTCCCAAGAATGGATCAGCAGTTGCAGCCAAAATCTGCACCAAACGAAGAGGTTATAATTTATGCAACAATTATTGTTGAACAATATTTATTTTAATACCCACCTTTAGTTTCCCTTTATTAAAGGCACAGGTCCACACTTGCAAAGAAGAGTGTCCACAATCGACGAACACAACATTCCTTGGTTTGTCATCAGCCTCTGGCAAATCCTGCTTATAGATTCCATAAGTAAGGGAAGTAGCCGCCGTTTCACTCAACAATCGCAAAACATTGAAACCAGCCATTGTCGCAGCAGCAAGCAACGCCCGCCGCTCAATGTCCGTGAAAAAATACGGAACCTAATGTAGAAAACCCATTAAATATTTCAGTTACATAAATAGCTAACACTACTTTGTACACCTACCGAAAACACACAGTCGCTTATCTTCGTCTGTAAGGCCGCTTCCGTGGTCTCTTTCAACTTTGTAAAAAGCATTGCCGCAATCTGTTCCATCGAGAAGACGTGATCCTCTCCCATGTACCTCACTTGAGCCGCCACACCTCCAGTTTGTGGGTGCGGAACCACCTTAAAAGGCATCCGCTTGGCCTCTTCTTGTACAAAAGGGTCATCAAACCGGCGTCCCAAAAACCGTTTGAAACCCCAAACCGTGTTCTTGATATTCGTCACAAGTTGATTTTTCGCAGCCACTCCAAGAATGCGGTTCTTCTCGCCAAACGCCACGGTTGACCTGATACACAAAATGAACAGATTACATCAAAAATGCCGGAAATTCACATCATTTTTCATCATATCATATCTCAAACTTACGATGTGGCTCTCAAACTGTAGTCATTATCCACAGTTTCGATACCTCCAGCCCTTGCTACAGCCACGAAGCAGGACTCGTTGCCAAAATCGATTCCAATTACGGACATTTTGGTAGTCCGTTTGCCGTTGGTTAGTTTTTGGGAGGAGTGGGCGTTGGGTGGTTTGGTTTGGTTAGATTTTAGTAGTAGGCGTGTGCAGTAAGTTTCGCTCTCCTTTTTCGATGGGTGCGGTTGCTTATCAATTAACTTTATGGAATGATTTTCCTTTTTTAATTTTTGCACAAATTAGCACAGAAAAGACTTGCTTACTTCGCGATTCCGTATAGAAATTGCTAGAAATGAGGGAATTGTCTGGTAAAAGAAAGACGTGAATAACGCAGACTGACTGAACTCACTACTCCTCGTCTCGTCGGTCTCTCCGTATTTCGTAAGTGGTGGTGAATGGTGGGAGAAAGATCGAGAGGCTTCCACACAACCACGTGGCATAGGACAAACCAATAGGAATTGCGTCAAGTTTACGTAATATGCACGCGGATGGATCACCCTTTTTGGCAGAATTGGAAAATAGAAGTAGTGGTATCATATTATGCATAATGTAGAGTGCGATGGATCCATATTCAGACAATAATAAATTTAATGACCAAATTCGCACACAAGGGAATTTATGTAATTCTATCCAAATCCATAAATCGTAATTTATTTAGCTAATCAAACCAAACAAGCCTGAAAAACAAAGCTCGAAATAACCACAGAACTGTATACAACATAAATAAACCTAGTGGATGGTCCTGTTACAGATATACGCTCTGAAATTATTTGCATTTGGACAACAACTATTTGTACATTATTACTTGTTGCTATTGTGCTAAATGAGATGCATTTTTTAGGGATGAATTATAACATGACAAAAATGCATTATAATAATAATGAATCAGATAAATAAATTGTAAATTGTAATGAATAGTGGTGGTGGTGTCTAATCTAATACATAATTAGTGAGGATTTAAAAATGGGTGAATTGTATTGTATTTTGGATTTGATGCATGATAATGACAATGTTTAAACTATGAAGTTAGTTAGTTTGTTAACTAAATGAAATGGAAACTAAAACTAGTTCCTTCCGTCCCATTATCATTATCACAAGTTAAAGCTAAATCTAGAGAATTTTATTATTATTATTTTCTATTGCTCTTATCATCATCACCACACCACCTGACGATGACGAATGCATCATTTCGTTTCATTGCATGATTAATCTCCTATTTAACAAAGAAGGAGTGAGCATATTATCAAAAGTAAGAGGAAATGTATAACTTTATAGCATTAAATAAAAGTGCGAGAATAAGAATGCAAATTTCGACTCTTAACAACAAATGCATAGTTATAATAACTAACTAACCAAGCAAGGTATTATAATTTGTGAGACTTGCCTTGTTACAGGCTCTCATAGAAATTAATTTCATATTTGGATGGACCCCATCCATATAAAACTACAAATTGAGGTTGATTGCGCCTATGGGAAGAGTCAAGATCATGAATGATTATCAGCAGATGCAACTCGGCTTATTATTACTCGTTCTCTAGCTACAATAATGCAAATGCAACAAAATAATACATAGTACAATGCAGGAGAGACTGTACTATAACGAATAGGAAAGGGTTCTCTTGTCTTGTTTGTGAAGAATTAAGAGAGAAAGTGGAAGTATTAGTTAAAGTAAGTGCATGCAACAAATGCACGACTTGCTTACTTAATGCATAATCCAATACAATCCACACAATATATAGTGAGTGGATGCATTATTTTATTATATTGTGTCTGGCTAGGCTATGCATTCTCGGCTTTTCTTTTTTGACATTTTTACAACCATTTTCTTCCAATATTATTATTTATTCTTATTAGGGGAGGAGGACGACGAGGAGAGTGAGTGGAGAATTTCTCTCATTTCTAAAATCCTGTAATAACTGTTTCTTGTGTCGAATATTTAGGGGTTCGAAATCGTTTAAATTTAGAAGAGCCCTTAATTTAGAAAGGATGATGATGATGATGATGATGATGAATCTATTGGTTGGCATTGTATGTCTAAGGTGACGGATTAGTTGGGATGACATCAAGCTGAAATCCTCTCATGAATGCGAATGCATGTGTGTACATTGGTTGTTGTCATTGTATGTAAAAGTCTTAACAGCTACCTGTTAGTTATAAAGAAATAAAGCTTCTTCTTCCTTTTCTGCAAACAAAGAAAAGGCGAAGAAATGAAAAGGTTCGCAAGTTCCTCAGTCAGCAGATTTATTTGTTGAGATAACAGTGTGACATTGTCTTGGCAGACGGTTGAGCAACTCATCTCGTGATGGTGTCATATGATACTTGTATAATAACACAATGCACCGGAAAGGCAAGGCAGGAGGAGTAAGTAAGAAAAAATAAAAAAAAGAATCAGAATTTCATCTTTAGTACGAACTACGATATATACATACACACGCATTATTGTCACCTTAATTGCAAGTAAATGTTAAACTTAGAACTAAACTAAAATAAAAAATCCACCCTTTTGAAATTACCGTTTTAAACCAATCATATATCCCATCTGGTTATTGGATTGCATGTGTTAATTCACGCGTGCATGCTTGTCTCATCCCCGATCTGACTAAAGCTTAACTTCCTTCCTTAAATTATTATTATTATCATCATCATCACGAATTGAAACATCCACCTTTACTCAACTCTCCCTACATACAACATAATATAATCCTTATCCATATCACACATTTTTAGAAATGGATATATGCCCTGCTAGTTTTTTTTACCATAATGAGATGAATCGAATCCATGATTATTATTGGAAGCATTATTATTGTTCCGACGAACCAGGTGAGTTGAATTTAGATGGTTTGCTGCATTGCAACAATTGTTTCCACTTCCACACAGGAACTGCATCTAAAATCCATCCATACGACCCATGCACCCTTTTTCCTTTCTCATATTACATTCATATAGTATTGTTCATGTACAGAGACCAAATAAATAACTCCATCCACCGCAGATGCTATTATATATTATGTATGGTGCAACATTATTATTATTATTATAAGCTCGGTCGGTCGGTTGTTATTAGATTGGTTGGATTGGATATTATTATACAGACTCCATCATCCAACAACCATCTAATACGCAACAACACACGAATTTCCGCTCTTTTTACATTTTATTTCTATTATATGCATATACATACAATACAACCAACCAACAAAACTTTTTCTACTCCCTTCATTTCATTTTATAGGTATTGCATGTTGTTGCGTTTAAAGAGTCGTCCACTGTCAACAGAAGAAGAACAACTATTATACAAACTGGTGGTTTGGTTAAAGTCTCACTCTTCTCTTTTGTGTCTGTGTCTGTCTGTGTCTGCAGTTTATATTAGTTGAGAAAGCAAAGTAAGTAAGCACAATATAATAAATCCACAATATAATGTAAAAGTTGGCTTATGCAAAATGATAATCAAGGAGTTTTAGTTAGTATACACATAAAAGTCTGCACTCCAATCCAATCCACGGCATTCCTCCACTTCACTCCTCTTCTGAAGCTATATGGCGATGGCAATCCAATCCATGAAACCCGTCTGTCGCTTGGATTGTTGAATATTAGATATTGTGAATATATAAAAGTTTGTTGGGATTCAGTTAGTTAGTTAGTTAGTTTAGTTCCCTTCACGAGACAAGAAGAAGCAAAAGAAATGTTCAATTATTAATCTACAAATCTTCTTCACAAACTCACCTGAGTTGCTAACTTCCTCTGAGAATCAAGGATCATCCCAGTCCAAATCCACTCCACCCATCCAATCCCTTCTTTTATAAGAAGAAGAGGAATAGGTAGATATTGAATGAACAGGAAATTCCGTGGTGGTTTGGTTGTGATTAGGTTTTAGTATTTTATTTTGTGAGCAAAACAACATTCCAGAATCAAGGAGATTAAATAAATAATTAACTAAATACATAATGTTATCTGCAAATTCAAGATTGTGACATTTTCAAAATTATCATTGTTGTTGGGAACTTATTAGAAAGATTGTAGCAGAGCCTACTTTTTGTGAAAGTTCAATTCCTGAGAAATGTGATTTGGTGTAAATTGTGTCATCTGTGTTTGTTAACTTATCAATTTGGAACATTTCAAGTATATCAAGTTACAGACTTAATTTTAAACATTCGGATTAAAAAGCAATTAAGTCATCTTTTTGGAACCTTCTCTTCTTCTGTTCTTTTAGTCCTACAATTTGTAAGTAAATCATAGCTACCTAATTATTTACATTTTCATTACAAACTGTTTTGAGACTCATTTTCCGAGTATTATTAAATGGATAATTATGACTTGTGTGGTCTATGTAGCCAGCCTGTCTTGGCCTGCTTGCTTGTTTAACCACTTAAAAAACACGCATGCACTCACTTTGCATTAGTTTTTAGCTGTCAATTATGAAAGATGAAGATGTGCAGATATACGAACTACTGTACATTATATGTACCACATATACAGTAAGCTGTGATACATAGTAATGACAAACATGTCATGTTCTACACCACTTTTCATACTAATTGATGATATCCATTCTCTTTACTTTGGCCCGAGCTGTCACGTTCAACAACATTAATACTTAAATTTGACAGGGATTTACTTTCTCGCAATGCAATCAAGAAGAATATTTAACTTATGTATTTGTAATCCCCCGTCTCCCCCTGCTTTTAGTACACAGTAAAGTAGGATTATTATTGCAATTACAATTAAGAACGATTGTTCCAATCTGATTGATCGATTATTATTGTCATTGTGTAAAGAGAAGAGAAGTGAATTCCGTTCTGTAATAATGCATTGATTTAACAACGCGACAAATTTGGCCACAATAATTTTTTAGATTGATTAGCACTACTTACATACTTCCACCACCACTAACCAACCACCTTTGTTTAGGAATGACTTATTGGTTTTGTTTGTTTTATGATTGATTTTTACACCTGCATATTTTTACACCGACTACGAAGGGATTCAGCACGAGGACACAGCAGTCAAGTCAAGTATAAAGTCGAATTACAGCCTCGTTAATCCTTTCTTTCTATTCGTACATATATACATAATATCTGCAATTTAATGCTACGTTGACAATTATAGTAGCAAAACTGTGAGGTGAAATTTGTGTCACACAATTCCTAAATTTAAATTGGATAGAGGAATATCTAGAATTGATTTGAGTTGAGCTACACTTTTTATCCTCATTTCCGTTTAAAGTGCTATCTGCTATCATACATAACGATAATTTATTTATATTCCCATAAGAAGTAAAGTAAGGCGTATTATATATATAATGTTTATATAAATTGATGATGATGATGATGAAATGAAGAAGAAGATGGTATCTCTGAGGGAAAAGAAGCATTTCCTTTCCTCGTGAATACCAAGGACAACAAATAATAAATGTAATTCAAGCCGACACGGTATTCAATCTTTTGGTGAGAATAATGAGCAAATTAAGCTTGCCTTGAATTGAAGGAGATGATGTTACAATGTTATATTTATAATAATAATAATGCGCTACTGAGGGTAAAAACAAACCAAACCAAACCAAATCACATCATAACAAAAGATTTACCTAGATATATTTTATAATGTCTATTTTGTAACCAATTTCGCATAGAATGAGTTCAAATTGAATTAAGTAAGGTGCATTAAATAAATGTATATTATGCGACAATAATAATTTTCATTTGTTTTAAGGAAAGATAAGTACGTATCTACCTATTGTATTTTTGTGCATACAAATTGCAATGATAAACTATAATAATAACTAATAATTCGACTTATTAAGTTCAGTGAGTGAATATTTCGCATATCTCTGTGTGTGGGTTGGGTTTCGTTTGTTTGGCCCGTTGGCAATTTTTTTAGATGACACTTTATGTATTTGGTTATTATTGTTCATTGTGAAAATTATGACCATTGGATTCTCGCCCCACCGGTGTGACTATTATTATATGCAAGTTAGTGACAAATTAATGTGTTAATAAATTTGCATGCTGCGACCCACACATTATTCTTCTCAGAGGAGAGGATAAATGTCAGCAGCTTGTGCTTTTGAAGTATGTATCATTCCCATTTTGAGGACCGGGCTTGGCATGACCATAATTTCAGTTCAGTTCAGCAGTCAGTGACACCCAATTCGGACGAATGTCTTAAAAAGTCATAGCCACACCACTGTGCAATTTTGAATTAATGAAGGGAAGAAGATGAAGATGAAATGAAAAACAGCGTTAAAATCCGTTTTTGGTTTAACTAACATGAATAAAATATTGTTGAAAGGTTAAGAAACTCGATTTTGCGAATTTGAATTGAAGTGAAGTGAGTTAGGCTCAGAGCAGAATGGATTAGAAATTAAAGAAGTTAGTTCTTGATGTTTGATACCAATGCAAAGCACTCCATTCATTGACGCTTTTTTTTATTATCTATCTGTTCTGTATTATTATTATGCTCTTGCTTAAGCTCCAATGCCGTCTGAATCTGAAGAAGAAATCAAATCTTCTAGAGCTGGTGTAATTATTGTACATACATAATAACACAACTAAACCAAACCGCAAACAGTTCTATGTAATTGTTGTTTGCATCATCACATGCATGTAATCTTGTTTGTGGTGTCTTTTGAAGGAACGGAGTTGTAATTCACATTTGCTCTAATTGTAATATGTATAATATGACAATCACCTTGATTTGAATATAGTAATACCATTTATTTTATGCACAATTCATGTATGCTAATATATTTTTGATTTTTTTTCCAGGCAGTGATATTTTGATTGAAAACTACCACACGAATAATGACATCCAAAATCCTATGGGTGGGATCCCCCACCTTTACCAACGGGAATGTTAATAACGTGAAGCAGGAATCATTCTATGAGAATATTAACCTCCGAAATGGTCAAGACTTGGAATCTACGACAAACAAGAACAAGCCTTACATCCACCAGAAACCACAGCAGCAAAAGCAGACTTACAACTTTAATGGGAATCATAATTCTGATGTAAGTTCATAACAACAATATTTTACAGTAAAATTTGTACTGCAAATAAATTACTGACTAAATGACTAACTGATTCCAAGAAGTACAACTTAACATATTGGCTAAAATGCTAATGATAATAATGCCTCATCCCGACACATGCATGATCACCCACACCCACCCTGCTCGCATTGTCGTCAGTAAATAGTTCCGCACTGAAACGAAATTGATGAATGATTGCATTTCTTTGTGAAATTTGACGGTACGTGAGTGAAGTGACTTGAATTGCTAAAGAATATAACGGGTTTACTCAAAGGTATCGAAATGGTGCACTTTGATGGCTGGTCTGGTGTGGTCTATGGGTTTGTCTCGTGGTTCGGTTTTTTGGCATAATTTCACACACTGACTGCACACGATTTTTTACTCGTAATAAATAATGAGGTCTGTTCTGTTCTATGTAAAATGCAATCATTGTTTGCTGAGGTGGATGGATATACTTGAAACCCCTTGCATTATATTATTTTGAGTGCAATTCTAACGGAATCTGAATAGTGCATCCATTGATCATTCTACTTACATTCAGTATTGTCAGGTACATAGGACAGGACAGAGAAGAGGATGTTAACATCCATATCAAATTTGGTATTCAATCTCTCCGCTTTTTGTCAATTAAGCACGACCTTCAATTCTCGAAATGCAGAAATACGTCAAATAATTTCTCTGGGAAGAGAAACAAACGTTAAATATGGATTTGTCACATGAACGACAAAATAAAAAGTCCCAACCAAAGGCTTGTGTATGCAAACTTCCGTTCGCTAAATTCGCGTCTCATCCCTATTTGACATGACGGAAAGATTTAGATTATCGATTCCAAAAATTCCAATATTTAAAAAAATATTTGTAATCATTCATCCGTCAATTCTCGCGATAAGTGTGATAGTAGTAAGTGTGAAATTTTAACGATTTTATTTTACCAGACTTTTATATTATCCTGCTTGACGTGTGCACCATTAGGTTAGTAGTAGATTGTAATTTCAAACCTATTTTGGAATTATTTCTGTTTTTTTCCAACTGTCTGTCATGCCATTATATATCCACACATGTGTGTGTGGTTTGGTTTGGATAATGGCATGGTGGAGTCATGGTTTAGATAAATGACGTGTTTATAAAATTCAAACAATTATTATTATTATTTTTGAAGTAATATCAATATTAAGCAAACTCGCTAGCTTTGAGTTCTGTTCTGGTCGTTGATGATGATGAGAGTGGTGAAAATGTTGATTTTTTAAACGATATGCAACAATAATTATTGCAAGTTGGTTGGTAGAAGGGTAATAATAATATTTGAGTGAGAATTTAACCTTTATGAGCGAATAATAATAGGATTGTATTGTATTATTATGCGTTGTATATAGGGAATACTAAATATTTGTTAAGGTAGAGAATTTTACGGATCATCATGTATGCATATGCGTATGGGATTCCATTCTACTAGAAAAATCCATGTATTGAAGTAATCAGAGGATTCATCACCTGCTTACTTATTTTTACGTTATTTTATGTTATGTTATGTTATTTTGATTACGATGTTTCCCATTAGTTAAGCTGGTTGTTGAGATGAAGAGAGTGTGGCATGAAGTGCATTATCCTATAATTTCTTCTTCTTTTTTTTAAATTTAGAGCATTGTTTATGATGTACCTAAGCCCAACTCTGAATGCATTTACGCCCTACCACACGCGAAACCGTCCACTGTAGGTAAGTAGTAGTAAAGTAACGTAAAATAGAAATAATAATAATAATAATAATAAGTGCACAAAAGAAGATTCGCTTTAACTAACGGATCTATGTACTCACTCAATAATATCTTTACTTAACCAAAAGTGTTTCCCGAATTGCACAGTTTGTTTGTTGTTCATTCCTTCCTTTGCTTTCGTTCGTTGCTGAGTTGTTGAATTTGGAATTATGAATTTTGCAGATTTGTTATTATTTGTGTTTTCCTATTTCAGTGGATAACTTGGTTCCTTCTGCTGCAAGGTTGATTTTACATCACAAGCAGAATAATAACAGTGAAAAGAGTGATCGGAGTGACATTTTCGAACACGATTTCGACGACGATACTCTCTTGGACTTTTCTGGGGAGGAAGGAGACTTTGAAGAATCGGGAGACTTTTTTGAAGATCAAGATCAAGAGAGTCGCAATTTGCCCAGTAATAATAAGAACGATAATAAGAAATATAATAGCAAACCTCCTGTTGAGCCGTTTAATGATTATGAGGCCGATTATGGTGAGAATAACAATAACGATTGATAATATTGTGCAATTTTGAAGTGGAAAGTGTAGTCGGATAAATGCATGCAAACTTTGTTTTCAGGGCTGGAAGTGATTCACGAAGAAACAGAGAGTCAAATGTCCTCATCTGATTCAGAAGTGGATTTCGACAGCGATTCTACTCCAAGTAGGGCGTTTCCTTCCATTTTATCAAAGTTGAAACCCATAAGCGAGCAAAATCATAGAGGCAAAGTTGTTAAGAATACGGAAGATTTGAGAGAAAAGTTGGTCGAAATGACGATTGAAGATATGCATCTCCCAGAAATTATGAGTCATCCAAACGCATCAGAGGAAGTTTTACCGGAGGAAGGAGTTGCAAAGCATATTAGAATCTCGCCTAGTTGGGATCCTGTAAGTGAAGAGTTTGTGATGACCAAAAATAAATAATTTCGGAACTATTTGAATTTGTTATGGAATAATTTTATTTATAGGAACCGATTTTAACTCGTTTGTACACAATGCAAGAATCCAAGCCATTAAATAATAAGAATGCAGGGAGAGAAACTCTAAGTGGATTTTTAAACATTTTGAGTGGAAACAGGAGAAAGGGAACGTTTTGGAATGCATGGAAGAAAAAATTTTATGTATTGTGTGCTGGAAAGTTGAATGGTTATGAGGTATGCAAATTTAAAAATTCATTATAAGGATTTTTCTAAGTTAGTGTGTTTTATGTTAATGCTTACAGAAAGATAATTGCCAAGATCTCTTCCAATCCATTAATTTGGTTGGTGGAAAAGTGGACTTTTTGGACCCGGCCGATTTTGTGGGGACGGATCAGGTATGCGAGATTTGATATCGTAGTCATAAAGATATTTATAATTTATGATGATGACACTTTATTTAACCATACAGAGCAAAACTATGACGAATCGTATTATCGGGATTGACGATGTGGTACGAATTTTAGATTTTCAAAATTTTCAAACTTCAGTTAAATGAGATCCTGATTTTATTTTCTTAAATATTGTTTTAACAGGTGGGACATTATTACGTTCTGCAATGCTCCACTGCAGTCGAAGCGTCCAAATGGGTAGCTGCACTGCAATATGAAACACTAACTACAATAGGATCACAATACGCGATTCCACTTTTCGCAAAGTTACCGTCAATGTTTAAAGATGTAATTTTAGTGGATTTTGGCTCAACCAATATCCGCGCTGGAGTTTTAACTCATCAACGTAAGATAAATTTAAAGTTTAAATTAATTATAATTAATTACTTTTTAAAGATTCGATTACAATTTGCCTGGTATTTTTCATCCACAGCAACTCTGCCTGCTCTCTTCTTTGCGTCTGTGATGTCAGAAAACGATTCTGGCTCTGTAATTTACGGAAATGATGTATATTTACGAGATAATAGAAAAAACGCCAAGCTAAAATTTCCTTTTGAATGTACTTCAAAAATGTGTCAGGTATGATTTTTACCCTAAATATTGTCAATAATCCTTACTGAATTGTACTCTTTTTTACGTAGAATAACTTGAACATTGACGCTGTAAAAGGATTCTTACAAAAAGTATTCAAGGATTTAAAAGTTCAACCGGAAAGATACCGCATTATTATTAATCTTCCGCGAAGAGTGGACGATACCTGTAAGAAAAATATTTTAGGGTTGCTCTTCCATAGTTTCCAGGTAATACGCAGAAGATTAATAGTATATTATTTATATATTGACAACTTAATTCAACTTGTGGTTTTCGTTTATAGGCGAAAGGTGCACTTTTATGTCATCAAAGTGTAGTATCATTCTGGGCGTATTCTTCAGATAACGGGATTGTATGTGATGTCGGTGAGCGGTGCGATATTGTCCCAGTTTCACAAGGTTTCGTACTTTCACACGCTTGGGGACGTGCACCATTTGGGGGTCAACCATTAAAACATTCTCTACGCCAAGGTTTGGGTCCTCAAGAGAATGGACTTTATTTATCCACCCCAGCAGAAAATCTCGTCCTTCGCTTCATATCAGAAAACTTTATTTACACGAGTGCCCACAGTTCCAGAAAAATGTCGCAAGAATCTCAAGAAATTGTGGTGGAGATGGATTTGCGTGATGTACTTTCCATCCCGAATTTGATCGGAGTCAATCAAACTGTGTTGAAGGGGGTTGCCGAAGGATTTTTTGACCCTGGGATGTACGGTCTGGACTGTGACAGCCTTCCCAAGATCTTGCATAAAAGTCTGCAGGCGTGTGGTATGGACATTCGGAAAGAAATGTCGCAGCACATTTTTGTAACGGGAGGTTGTACAATGCTACCAGGATTTGTTGAGAGACTTGAACTAGAACTTACCAAGCTGTGTCCTCCTCATTTGAAACCGAAGGTATGCTGACATCATTTATTATTAAATTATTAAAATATTTTTGTTTTATTATGAATTCACGCGACATTTTTTCTCTACAGATACAAGCATCTCCTTACCGATACCATGCAAGTTTTATTGGTGCCTCGGTACTTTGCAATAGCGAGGCTTTTGAGAGGTCACTCCTTCACCGAGATAAATATGATGGAGGTCCTGGTCCTGCCCATTGGATGGTGTAATAATAATATACGTGCCTTATTCGTATCGGCTTCTCATTCTCTAGTCCTAGTCCTCCACATTATTGATTGATTGACTATAACACACCATTCTTTCTTAATTTTCATTCCACTTTGCAACAATGTAAACGTAAACTGCTCTGCTGTGATATAAAATTCGATTAGACCGCAGTATTAGGCCGTGTGCTGTTATGCAATGATATGTTATATGTATGAACATTCCAATCCAATTAAGTAAAAATATATAGTGTATGATCTGCAATTTAACTTATTTTAGTAATTGTTTTATCAAAATTATATACGGTTGGTTAATTCTTATGACTATACGACGAGACGCCTTTTAGATGAAGTGACCCATTGTTTGGTATAAATTTATATTACATAGATTTCAACTAGTTTTATATTGTTATTATTATATGACTGTTGATAACGAGTTGATTGTTGACTACATACTGTTTATATATGCACTTTATACATATATTAGCCCTGTTTCAATACATTATTGAATTAATAAAAAAATTGAGAAATTTAAAATTAAATTTTTTTATAGTATTATATAATACAAACTACATTTTGTTCCATGCAGGCATTGTACGTTACATAAACACATCGCATCACGATATGACAAAGAAAAAGGACCACGCCACAAAAATATACCACCCGTCATGAATTATCGTGGAAATGGCACTAAAGAAAATTAGATGTCAACTGTCACTCTGTCATGATTAGGTTCTAGAGATATGTGAAAAGTATCGGCCGTCCAGCCCAATCCAATCCACTACTAATCTGATGATTGATCCGAGTAAATTACTTTTGACATGCAAAAAAAGAGAGTCACGAACAGTAAAACACGAAAACAGAGAGGGGATAAGTTGGACATTATCCATTTTGACCAACAAACAGTCAAAGTCCATCGGCATGTATGTCTCATCATCATTCGTCAGTAATATCTATCTCCTATTTATTTATTTGGTAGAGCACAGTACATTGCGCATACTTTAGATGATGATGATGCCCACACTAATGGGAAAGTTGTTCTGCATGAAAAAAATGGTGTATATATTAGTTTGACACGGCCACTTTGTTATTGTAATGTACAAACATCATCTTGGATAGATGATAGAATTGCCACGCACACGCTTGCGGGTAAAAAAAAGAGGATAACAACTTCGAGATTTTGCGGATGCACCCGAAATCCGATGAAATGAAGAAGAAGAAGAGAAGATGCTCCTCCGTTTTTCTGTCCACTCGAGTCGGAAAACGACTCTTTGCAGAAATAAAGAGAGTTGCGAATCCATATCCATGCTCATGTGATTCTAGTAGTGCTTCTTCTTCTTCTTCTTCTTGTTCTCTCTTATTATCTATCTACGCCAAGTACATAAGTAATGCAAAGCAAAGCAAAGCAAAAGCTCTAAGTGAGCAAACAACCTCGACTCGATTACAGAACAATATCATCTCATCCTCGTCTTGGTCTTCGTCGTTGTCGTCGTCGTCGTTGTATAGTAGTCTTCGTTATGAATATCTCTCTTGCCCAGTCTCGACAGTCCTCTAAACACCAACAGAGACTCACACAAGTGCAAGTGGTGAGTGAAAGCAGAAAGAGGAGGCTCAGCTGCCAACCAAACCACGCATACCAGACACACTCCCAAACTTTCTAATCCATATAATAATAATTTATTAGATCATTAACAACTGCATATTCGCATTTGGTCCCGCATTTGTGGGAGTAGGTGTAGTGCGTGAACATTTGGTGGCAGGGCTTAAAATTCAATACAATACAAAATAAAATAATAAAACAAACCTTTCATCATTACAATGGGCGATAGTTAGTTGGTTGGTGATTAATATTCATTGTATGTATATACGTAAGTAGCTGTGTATGTATAAATGCAACATATGTACGTGCACAGTAGAGTGATTTCAAGCAAATAAGTTCAGAATAGACTGTCACGCTTAGTTTAGCTTATATATGTGATGGGGCCAAAGGTGATAGTGTTAACGTATTGTGATTATTACTATTATGTGGGTGGGACGTGGTGTTGTTGGTGTGAATTCATATAAGACAATACTACTAAATTCGTCTGAATTGGGTGCACATGTTGTTAAATTGTGGGAGAGAAAGCAGTAGTAAAAGAAGAAGAAAGTAGCTCTCCTCTCTAGACGTCTCGTCGTGGTGGTGGTGGTGGTGGTGACCAAGCAAGTGTGGATTGGCAGAGATGCATCGATCGTGTTCATCAAATTCAACTTTCTCTCTTCGTACGTCTCATCTGTAATCTGCAATTCTAAGAATGATAAATGGGCTGAGCAAGTAAGAAGCGAGGTTGCTGAAGGTATGCAATATTTTCACTACACTATAGTAAACCAAACCACTAAAAACTGTCAGGGTGGTGCGTGGCATGGCCTGACTGACACAAATTACTCTTCATCAAAAAATATACCCAACATAACATGCTTTCTCCATCCAGGGCCAAACTTATTCGTGCGGAAAGTTCATGAAAAGCATTATTACTATTTTCCCCCAGAAAGAAAGATTATCTCTGTGTTCCTTCCTGTTTACTTTTGCTTTACAACAATCATGCGAATCGTTGATGCATGCCTACATTGCATACATACACCAATGTTAAAACATGGACTGGAAATGAAATCATTCGTAGATAATGCCCCATTTCATTTCCTGTCAGAAATCCGGCCCGACAAAGATGGGTGTGTTCGCTTGGGATCAACCCATTTGGGATTTAGTTGATTCTTGACCTTAAATAGTGAAGGAGACTTTCAACTGCTTATGAGTGAGGTACAAAAAAATAGAGCGTTGTTTCTCTTGGGAATATTTTAAGGTTAGTTTTCAGACAAGCATAATGTACCTTAAAAATTTAGACTCATTAAATTGAAAGCATAATGGGATAAGTGATTAGTAATAATGTGCTTATCTATAATTATTAGTAAATTAGTTTAGGTAGATTAAGATATATGAAGGTATTTTGTTGGATGGATAATGCACTTCATCCGTCTGTCATCGTTGTCTGTCTGTGCAGATATTTCTCATCAAATCTCTGACATTATCAACCCAGCTACATTTAAGTCATTATCCCATCCACAAAATTTAGACCAAGTGTAAATGTATATAGCGTGATTTATAAAAAAAGAAGATAATCCTGATCCTGATCTGAATTAGAATTAGGTAAATAGACAACAAGTTAGACCTTGCTGCACGATTCTAGTGATTCTTTCTCATTCAGTCATTTACTCACTCAATTCACTCACTCACACACACGTTTTTTAAAGGGTAGGCGACATTGGCATCGTCTCATTTTAAATTGCTGCAGTTTTTATACACATTTACTGAAATGAGCCCCATATCCCATTCCAATGCCACCGAGGACAGACCGTCCGTTTCTGGCCGAGTGTCACCCAGATTTATTTGGCAAGTGTTCCAATCTTGTGAATGGGGCTCCATGTGCTCAAAATCAAGCTAATACTAAGCCAATGCCACAAAAGATATTTGCGGGGACGCCTATTTCCTGTAAATTCCATTCTTTCTTTACATTACAGATGACAAAGACACAACAATGGAAACTTACCTGCGTCCACATCACCGTTACGATTTGTTTGGTTGTTGGGCTTTCCTCTCAGTTTGTAATTCCAGGAGTATCTGCTAATAATGATGGACAACAGGATGATAAACAAGTGTCACCATCCGTCCCATCATCGCCATCATCCTCAGAAGAAGAGGAGCAGGAGGGGTCATCTAAGACGAGCAAACTTCTCGTCATTATGATGGATGGGTGAGATTTTGATGGATTACTACTGAATTTTGTCCACATGAGATATTTACACAAAATATTATGCATTATGTATGTATATGTGACTGACAGATTCCGTTGGGACTATTACGACCAGTCGAAAAATGAGCTGAGGGGGTTTCCAATGTTCCTGAAGGAAGGTGTTCAAGCTCAGTGGGTTGATCCAGTGTTTCCATCAGAATCGTATCCCGCTTGGACAACGATAAGCACTGGAGTATATCCTGAGAATCATGGAATACTGGGAAATTACATGTTTGACCTGAGGAATCGCGCAATCTTTGATCTTAACGATGATTCCACTACGACTAAAGTTTTGTGGTGGCAGGACGCTGAGCCGCTCTGGATTACAGCTACACGTAACAATAAAAAGGCATTTCTTCACCAGTGGTCAAGATGTGATGTTCCCTTTCACGAGATTATTCCGCATCGATGTAGTGGTTATCGACCAGGTATGGCAAATAATAATTATAAGTAGGAAATTAAAGTAATCCCATTAATTGCATTATTTTTAATTATACGTGCAGCTCCAGGCGTTGATGAATTCAGACAAACGTTGAATCTTGCAGTTGACAATCTTCTGAAGGATTACGAATTGGCAATGGTATGCAAAAATCGCTAGAGTAAAAGTTTTTACAATTTTTTAATCACTTCTCCATTGTGTACAACAGGTGTACAGCGAGCATTTAGATAACATTGGTCATGCGTTTGGACCGTATTCCGGAGAGCTGAAGCAAGCAATGAGAGATATTGATGATGCATTGTATGACTTTTTGGACCGAATGACCGATACCGGGTTGGACGATAAGGTGTAGAAAAATGCATGACTTTATTTATTATCAATTAGAAGAATACAATTAATTTCAATATCTCAATTTCTAAAATTTATTCAGGTAAATGTGGTCATTGTTAGTGACCACGGAATGACATGGATTGGGGAAGGGTCTGGAACGGTGCATGTACCAGTGGGAGATTACGTGAATAGCAGTTATGTGTATAAAGTCTTGGGCCAAGGAGCCATGATGTCCATAGCTCCGTATAGTAGCCGAGTAGATGTGGTATGTAATTGTAATTCACAGGTCAATTAATTTCAAAAATTCATCCCTTCTTGACATTTACCACTCAAGGTGTATGAGAATCTTAAAGGAAGACGAGGCTTTGACGTTTACAAACGTGACGAAATTCCAGAAGAGTATCATTACAAAACCCACCGACTTGTTCAAGACATTGTGTTAGTGGCCCACCCTCATTTTTACCTTCAAGGACTCCAAAGCTCTCAGCAGATTCCAAGGAACTCGAATCCTTTCAAGGTACGAGGAGGTACTCATGGGTACGCCAATATGACGGATATGAGGACAATATTTTTTGCGAGGGGGCCAGGTATGCATACGTTCTTACTTTAATTCTCAAATTTCATTAATTCCATTAATTCGCTCGTTATATTATTGCTCCAGATTTTAAAAAGGGCATTGTACATCCTCCCATCCATTTGGTTGATGAATACCAACTTTTTGCAAAACTGCTCCAAATTCCTCCTCAACCAAATAATGGGACATGGTCCAAGGTTGCTGGAATGCTGGTCAACAATGCGATCTCGGTCCCGTCCTCATCCAACAAATTTGCACTCTTTCTCGTTCCATTACTACTTTTAAGCATCTTTTAAAAATGTAATATTTCAATATTATGTAAGAATACATATTCGTAGATACACTCTTTATCAAGATTACGAAGATATTCCCAATCAATAATATATACATACATAATAATATTACGCCACTACTACTGACCTCCGTCTCCCGATCAAGTCCTTTAAGCTGACTTGACTTAAAAAAAAAGAAGAAAGAAATAAGTGGATCCAGTAGAAAACGTCTTTTTTGTTGTTCCAAAGTTTATAATTTTGGAATAATTTTAATTGCACAATTTAAGCCAGCCAGCCAGCCTGCCACACACACCACATTCACAATTATTTTTGTCGCATAATAAGTTTTGTATTCCTGAAGCTTTCTATTCGTTGTACGAAAATCTTCCACCGCTGATCCATAAAAGACTTTCCTATAAGCAAGTGTGATGATTATAGTACGTTGTTAAAAAACGAGTTGTTCAAGAGAGTGTCGTCGTCGTCAGTGTAAAATAGATGGTAGAGAGAAAGAAGATGAAAATGAGAGCGACACGGTAATTTCATGGGGTGTTCTTTCTTGTCCTTTAAATCTTTATAGTGGTTTCATATCAATTAATTAATTAATTAAATTAATATCATTATAATCCTACGTACAGCAATGAGAAGAACTGGATTATTATTATTATTATTATTATTATGACGAATTTAGTTGCACGATAACGCAGTGATAACGCATTATTAATTATTAATGCCATATTCATTCATGCAGGTTTTTGTCGAATTACTTTGAATACAAGTCAAAATAAGTTCCTGGAATTATTTTTATTACAAATATTCAGTAACTCTAAAAAAATGTTGGATAATTTAAAACAAATAATTGATTTGTAATTATACGCAATCTTACGACTTAATTGTTTAAGGTCATAAATATGTGTACATACTTATATACAGTTTTGGTGCTAATTTGAACACACACGTATGAAGAATCCAAATCAATTGTTGACCTGACCTGAGATGTATGCACTTACTTTATAACTGGCAATAAGTATTTAGTTGTAAAGAAGTAGAAATGATTGTAAAACAAAAACAATAATTCCTCGCCTTCAAAAAATACAATACTTTGAAATTGTGGTGGTGTGCAAAGAAACAAAGATAAGAACACAAACAATTCCAAAAGTCCAATAATAATTTTCAAAGTAATACATAATAAAATAAAATGTTGTCAATATGCCATAAGCCATATTCATTAGAAATGCGTAGATTGATTGATAATTAATTAATAATGTTCTCCAAAATTTAGAATTAAATACAGAAATTTAAAAAATGTGCACCGAACAGTTCCATCCACAACTATACATAGTGTTGATTAATTAGTAAGGATATTATTTATACATAATTAATTCATATAAACTTAATCTCTAATAAAGAAATAAGAACCTCTCTAGCATTCCCTAATACACAAAAATTGAAATCCTGCTCATAAAATACGTGTGTAGAATTATTAAGTAATAATAGAATAATCATATAATTAATTATACCAAATAATTAATAATTACTAAATAAATAATGTGAATTATTAATATCAAGACGAAATAAAAGTTTCAGTCAAAAGAAAATCTTTGCTTGAATAATGAATTTTTACAAAATCATCATCATGTATTATTTAGGCATTTATGTAGTATTGCGAATTTCCATCCATTGCAAAAATTCCTCTCTATCTATTTTGCACAAGTATACACATCCATCCCATATTTTACATTCTTCGATAACTTTGAATAATTTATGCAAGATAAGAATAAGAATGCAATGCGGTGGAAAGGAAATTTATGCATGCGCAGTGTGTCAGTGTGTGCGGAAAAATACCGGTTGGGTTTGGGAAAGGCAAGCAAATACGTCCAGTCACCCAGAGTTTGCCACCATGATAAACGCAGGCTGCCTTTGTTGTTTGACTTATTATTATTTATTTGACTTATTATTATTCCATATTTGGTAATTATTTGATCCAGTGGGGTTTTTTATAGTATTGAACTTTTCTATGTATTTTTATCATTTCTTTTTGGCTATAATGTGATCGATTGTTACGAATCTTTTTACGGGACACGAATTGGCAGGACAGGAAGGAAAAGAGACTTGACCTGAGTTAGTCTCTTTTATTATTGAATTTGTTAGATTATTGTTAATTATTATTATTATTTATTAATTAATGGTTTTGAATCTATCAATCATCTGAGAAAAACTTGGTAGAATGTTATGTGACGAAGGCATGATTATAAGAAGAATGGGTCTGTTGTTGATGTTATATTTTTAATTAAATTTAATAATTTTATTGATATTTTGTAGCTTTTTGGACGAGAAGAAAAGGAATGCGATAAGAGCGGGATTGAGTGTCAATTGATTACTTATTCATTCCATGATGACGGAGGTTCAACATTATTGTTGTAAGTGACGGTTATTGTTTTGTATAAGTATGAAGTAGAGGATAACTTGTTGTGATAATGCATCTGTCTTTTTTTAATTATAGTGAGACTGAGGAATCGAAAGCCTTCATCAGACGATCAACGATTGGTTGGGGTATCACTAAAGCGTTCGAAGGTCAAGGAGAAGACTAGTGAGGAGAAAAGAATAAAATTGAGTCTTGAACCTGAAGTAGATATTTGTTGTGGCACAAAGCAGTTTCACACTCCACCTCCATTATTTTGCCAAAATGACTGCGTAATTGGACCTTACCATTGGTACTACAATTATAAGGACTTGTAAGATATTTAAATAATTATTTATTTTCATCAATCAAGGAATATGAAGTAAATTAAATATGACTTCATTTTGATACAGGCTTAATTTCTGCGACTCCTGTTATAAGTACAAGAAGGCAAGCAAAAACAAAATTCTGTTTCAAAACGAAAAGTATGGTTGCTCACTTTTATATAATTATGAAATATGGAATATGTCTAATTCGCTATTTTTCTAACGTTAAAGTGTCACAATTAGAAAGAAAGACTGTCTAAAATTACAAAATGACGATAAAAATCCGGAAGATCTCGTTGTTTGTGAGCGATGCGGAGACGAAAAGCATCAAATTTGTGACTTGCACCATGCAAAGATTTATGAACGGTATGTTGTTCACTTTTACGCACTATTTATGTTCCAAAATTATATTTTAATATGTTTTGTTTAAGGTTTTTTTGTTATCGATGCTTGAAAGAGCTCAATTTCCGTAAATCTAATCCATATACTGCAGAAAGTTTGCCCAGGACACAGATGGGTGATCACATCGAGAATGATATCAAAGTCTTTTTAGCGCAACATGACGTCTTCACCAAAGTTGTCGTGAGGGTGGTGTTATCTATTGATAAAGAATTTTTGATGCAGCCGAATTTTATAAAGAATGGTTTACATTCATGCTTTGACCGGTATTTTTACAGGTAAAGTTTTTTTTATACCAAACTAGAAGCCTACATGCTTTTTTATTTGAATTGCGTTTATTGAATATTTTTTTAGGAACAAAATGGTGATAGCGTTTGAAGAAATTGATGGTGTAGAAGTAGCATTTTTTTCCTTCCTTGTGCAGGAGTATTACTCCGACTCGCCACAACCGAACCAAAATTGTGTTTATTTAGCGTACTTGGACTCTGTCCCGTTGTTCCAACCTCATATACTAAGGACCGAAGTCTACCAGAGAATTTTGTTATCTTATTTCCATTATATGAAGAAACTAGGGTTTGAGTATGTTTACATTTGGTCCTGTCCACCCGGGCCTAAGTCTGGGCTAGATTACATTTTCTATTCACATCCTCGGGAAATGAAAATGCCAACCTCTGGAAGACTTCGGGCTTGGTATATCAAATTGCTTGAACTGGGCGTGGAGATGGGGATTGTGGTGAATTATCAGGTAAGTATATTATTATATAAAGTGATGTTGTTTTAAGGGATTTGATAAAAGAGTTTGGCTACGGCACGGGGCAAAACAATATTAAATAAATGGTATCTATTTTTTCTTGCCAGAACCTACTAAAGCATTATATGCGGCAAGGAATTTTCAAGCTGACAGAAATCCCATATTTTGAAGGCGACTATTGGCCCAAGTATATTGAGGAAACCCTTCTTAAGACTCATCTTCCTGTCGTTTCCTCGACTGTAGTCAGAAAGATAGCAACACCGTCGGTATGTATTCATAGCGCATATTGTTTTATTTTTTAACAATTTGACATTAATAAATAATAATTGGCTTGTAGAGAAATAGGAATGGAAAATCAAAAAAGAAGTTCTACGATGAATATATAGAATACTTGGGCACAGTAAAAGAAAAGAATCCAGACAACGTAATGGACAAGGTTTTGAATGAAATGTATTGCCAAAAAGATGTGTTCTTTGTCGCGCGCCTGACAAATCCTCCGGTACTTGCACTTGAACTTTATTTTTAGACAACATACATTAAGGTACATTTTTTGTTTTCCAGGATAATCCAGCACTAATCGTTGACCCCGATCCCCTCATACGATCAAAAATATTTCAAACTCGGGACACAATGATGACACATTTTCAAGAATCCCACTATGAATTTTGTTCTTTGCGGAAAACTAAATTCTCAACCATGTCATTACTTTATGACCTACACAACGATATGGACTTAATTTCAATGAACCCCAAGATCTGCTGTGATAAGTGCGGTGTAGTAGAGACGAAAGACGGGTAAGTAAACAATATCTTGTATTAATTTTATTTATTTTAGTTACGTTTAATCATGCTCGTTGTTGTATTTTGAATTTTAGGTATTATCGTTGTAATGTCTGTAAACGCTTCAACATATGTACAAGGTGTATGCCAACCACAACCATTGGAGTTAACCACTACCATCCGCATCAATTACACTTGACATCTGCGCCAATTCAAGAGAATTACCGTAAATTCTCTATTTATACCCGAGGCTCTATTTATGCCCGGTCTCTATTTATAACCGGGTCTAAAGCGGGA
>JAQFZJ010000385.1:0-29965 GCA_034695645.1 Folsomia fimetaria
GGATTCGCAGCTTTATCCTGTGAAGAAGGAAAATACGAAAAACCTACGGGTTCGATTGGAGTGAACAATTTCTCAATTGTTTCACCCGTTTGCTTGAGCGATATTCAAAGCACGGATTTTCAGGTTTGCAAATACTACTAGATTTCGACACATTGTTAGATATGTAAGATATTCGTAATTTGTAACACAGGCTGTCGTATCTAAGTCCCCCGAAGGAGAAACAACATCTACAATTTATTCGCGCTTATATTTGGACAAATGTAAATATAAATGGTGTAACAATGCTAGTGCTAATTTCGACTTTAATCCGACCTGTGCAGACAACAGTTTAATCAATTTCACCGAGATAAAAAAAAGAGTTAATGAAGAATTCGAGAATAATTTCTCTTACAACCAACTCGAGCAGTTCGGATTCAATTTTGGACCATCTCTTCATACAATTTCTGAACGAAGGTGGAGAAATCCGGATGGAAACAGTGGTGAATTCTTGTTTACATTCAAGTGCCACGAAACAGAGGAGAACATGGATCGCTTTATCCTCCATCCGTGGATAATTGATGCCATGTTGCAAGGACAAATGCTAGGCATGGGATTAATGATGCCGGATGAGAACATCAAAACCATGAAACAATTAATAGTTCCGATTCAAATTGAAAAATTCGTATGGCGCGGTTCCTCCTCTGCATCAGGATATATTTACACTAAACTTTCAAAAGGATATAATGAAGCTCATCTGTACGATGAGAAAGGCGTTCTAATGGCGTCAATGATCGGCACTGAGTTTATGGAAACTACTCTCAATAATATTCTGGCCCTGATCGACTCGCAAAAAAACCCGCTACCACAAATTGCTGAATACACTTGGAAAGAGAAACTTGGTCCTAGAGAAAGACGGGTACCACTACATGAAAATGAGTCTACAATACAAGAATTGCTTGGACCCGTGGAAAGGTGTGTTATGACGTCAGAGGAAATATCCTTCAATATGAAGTATCAAAAGTACTCTGGATTGTGCATGCTCAAAGCGATGAAGGAGTTAGGACTAGGGAATAATACTACCTTCTCGTGGCCGAATGTAGTGGAAACCTTGCAAGTTCTACCTAGTTTGGACAAATTTGTACGCTATATTCTCTTGGAGTTAACTACCGACGGATACCTATTGCTTAAGGATGACCAGGATCGAAATGCCCCTTTCTTGAGTTTCTCATTGCCCCAACCATTCCCACCTCTACAAACAATTCAGTCCATGCTTGATGCTATCATTGAAAGCAGTAGAGCAGCTAATCATCCTTGGACGGATACATTGACCGCAGTATCACCCCTGTGGCTATCATTATCCCAAATTCTCACAGGACACCAATCAGCCTTGCAAATCCTTTTTGAAAGCGAGGCAAACTCCAAATCCTTAACCGAGCGATTTTATGCGGAATCATTTTTTTCTGACACAATTCGAAACATTTTACCAGTAGGATCATCTCTCCTGAAGAGTTTGGCCAGCCTAGCACCTAAGTCGGTTGTGCGGGTTCTAGAAATCGGTGCTGGGGTCGGTGGGTTCACTGTGCATATCCTGAAAGGAATGCTTGAAGTTGGCGCCTCTCATTATGAGTATACGTATACAGATATATCTCCAGCATTCTTGCAGAAAGGTGAAATCATTTTCCAAGACACAGAAATGGCCGTCAACTTTGCACTGTTGGACATTGAGCAGGACCCCATGTCACAGGGATTCGCTCCGCACCAATATGACCTCATTTATATCGCTTACGTTCTCCATGCAACAAAGAATCTGGAAGAATCTGTAGCAAATGTGGCACAATTATTAAAACCGGAAGGTTTTGTGATACTGTTGGAGCTCAATAATCAATCGAAGGATATAAATCTGACTTTTGGAGGTGTCGACGCATTTTGGAGATTTGAAGACTTTGCCCTAAGGCCCTGGAATTGCGAGTTAGGCGCGGAGGCATGGTGCGACCTTTTCACGAGGCACGGTTTCAACGACCATGCAATTATTCGTACGCCTAATGAAGGGTCCGCCATTGTAATTGCTCAGCTTGGGTCACGAAGTCAAGATATTTGTCCCATCATTACAAATGAAAGACATGAACGCCCAAATATGTGGCTGATCTTTGGCGGTAGAAATTCAACAACTACGAATCTTGAAATGAATTTGAAATCGAATGGATTTTCTTCCAAACTTGTGGTTCAAAGCGATCTTCAACTCCCCGGAATAGAAATGGAGGAAGAAATTCGAAACTTGATATCTTCGAATATTAAATACATAACCGGAGTGATCTACATGTGGGGATTGAACGCCTCTACAGGTTATAGGGCAACATGTGAGCCTTTTCTTTATATATGCAAATATTTAGCAAATATTTCAGTTGCAACTAACTTTAAAGTGATTACCATCACCACCGGATGCATGTGCACTAGTGACACGGATTATTGTCAAGCTGTTCCAGAAGCATCTCCACTCGTTGCTATGGTCCAAGTCTTGGCAAATGAAAATGTGGACATTCGGTGTAAAGCAGTTGACATTGATTTCGGGAACCAGGTTGATGAAGAGCTATTGTTTGAACTGTTCCACTCTGATCTGGACACTATGGTCGCCTACAGGAATTGCAAAAGGTTTACCCCACGTATAAAGAAATATAATCAGAAGAGCGCTTCGTTGGATATCCCGCGATCCCCGGGCAGCCGGCTTATCGTCCCTGCAACACATCTTATATCAGACATATATTTCACATCCTTTGAACCAGCGGCATTGAAGGATGACGAAATTCTGGTTGAAGTAAAAGCATATTCCCTCAACTTCTTAGATGTCCTCATGGCAACAAAACCAGATCCAGTTTTTGACACGTACAACTCCCTTGGCATGGACATAAGCGGAATTGTAAGAGCGGTTGGGGTCAACTGCAGTAAGAGGAAAGTTGGCGATCGGGTCATTGTTTTTCGACGTGCAGGAGACTCATTGCCCAGTCATATTGTAGCTCTCGACAGCATGACGGTCGAGATTCCGAGAGACTTCACTTTCAGCGATGCTGCAACCTTTTCAATAGGCTCAATTACGGTCTATTACTCACTTGTATCTGTGGCAAGGGCCAAACCAGATGATATTATTTTAATCCACACGGCGTCCGGCGGTGTTGGTCTGCTTGGAATTCAGCTGGCCAAAAGGATAGGCTGTACAATTATTGTAACAGCTGGAACCACGCGGAAACGCAACTATTTGAAGAAACTTGGGTTAAAACACGTGTTCAATTCAAGATCAACCGAGTATGAACAAGACATTAGGAAAGTTTTGGGAGGAAATAAAGTGACAATTGTGCTTAACTCGATAACCGGTGAAGGATTTAAGGAAGCAACGCTATCCGTTTGTCAGCATGGAGCAAGATTCGTTGAAATTAGCAAGATGAATATTTGGAGTAAAAAAGATGTCCATGAGTTAAGACCGGACGTCGAATACTACATTGTCGACCTTTCCACCCTTCCTGTAAAAGAGTTCAAAATTTTGGGTGACGAATTGGGAGAGCAAGTTCATAACAAGATGTCCAAACCGAAACCGCTTCCATATGTAAGATTTGAATCCAAAGATATTAGAAGCGCACTGGAATATGTGGAGAAAGCTAAACACGTTGGAAAAGTTGTAATAACAATGCCGCATTTGGAAAAAGGGTGTTCGGAACCAAAATATAAGCTCTTCAATTATGAAGCAACGTATCTCATAACGGGAGGGTTTGGAGGCATTGGGCTAGAAGTTGCGAAATGGATGGTTGAATCTGGTGCTAGCAATTTACTTCTGGTTGGCCGCAGTCCACCAAATGCAACGGCATTGCAAACAATTGAGATATTGAAGAAAAGGAAGATAAATGTAATAATGCGTTATTTGGATATTGGAAATTTTGAAGAAGTAAATCGACTTTTTGCGGAAATCAATTCTGCCCAGGAATTTTACCCGATTCGAGGAATAATGCATGCAGCAGGTGTCCTTGACGACGGAACGTGGGAGAAACAAACCTGGGACAAATTTGAAAACGCATTTCGAGCAAAAGTTGAAGGTTCTTGGAATCTTCACTATTTGAGTTGTCAATTGGATTACCCATTGGAACATTTCGTAGCATTCTCGTCAATGACATCAACATTTGGAGCTGCAGGCCAGGGAAATTATTCAGCAGCCAATTATTACCTAGATGCACTCATTCACTACCGAAAGTCTATTGGATTAACTGGTCTCACAATCAATTGGGGTCAATGGGGCCAAGTGGGATTGGCGGCTCACATAACGCATCCAATTTTCAAACCTTTCACAATTCATCAAGGCGTTGCCGCTTTGGAGCTAGCTTTGAAAAGTCGGAAGACACAACTTGTCGCTTACGAAGCGGACCTTAGTGCACTTAAGAAGGTGTTGGTTTCAACCCGGGGGTTACTTGCAGATATTGAAGACGCCGCGCCAATTGACATGGGCCAAATCGATGGAGAAGTTTTCTGGACAGAATATGATGCAGCAGAGAGCGGAAGTGAAAAGCTGGACGTTATCCGTAAATTCATCACCCGTATTATTCGGGTTGCGCTGAAAATGCATAAAACCGAGGTGATTGATGAAAACGCTCACTTTCAAGATTTAGGAATGGATTCCCTAATGATGGTCGAACTCAAGAATGGTTTACAAGCTTCCGTTGGAAAACGAGTTAAAATCTCTCTGCATGCTGTAAAGGATTGTAAAACCGTTAAAGAATTGTCTACTCGCCTCGTGGAGCTGATATCTGGAGAGGAAAATGTACCAATATTGAGCACAGAAGAACTCATACAGCTCGCGGAAAATGATTCCAAACTTTCCGACACGATCGCAGTTGATGACTCGCTATTGTCCACGCTATGTCCTATTAATGATGTCACCACTGTGCTGCTAACTGGGGCATCAGGAACCCTGGGGCCATATATTCTAAGAGAATTGCGGGAAAAATACCCCTCAGTTGAGAAGGTGTACTGTCTCATGAGACCCAACCCGTTCCTTTCACACGAGGATCGCTTCAATCGCGTTATGCATTCAAAGAACCTTCTTTCCGGGGATCAGCTTTCGGATTGGGTTGAACCGGTGCCTGGTGATGTTGGAAAAGAAATGATGGGATTAAATGCTACGACCTATTCAAAACTTTGCTCTGAAGTAGATGCAGTTATCCATCTTGCCGTAAAAGTTTCTTATGATGAGAAATACAACTCAACTCAAAATTATGCATCCTGTCGAATGGTAAATGTCCAAGGATTGAAAAACATTTTAGAATTTGCCGCGTCTGAAAAATTGAAACACGTGTTTCACGCATCAACAACTGGAGCACAGACTGAACTTGGGGACGATGGAATTTACTCGGAATCTTGGCCAAATCTTAATCAAATTCGTATCATTCCTAATTCAGCTTATCTAATTTCCAAACTGATTTGTGAGCTCTTAATTGAGCAAGCTATTCAGCGTGGCGTCCCCTGCAAAATGTTTCGCATGACGAACATTGGCGGAGATAGTGTTGTCGGAGGAAACGTACAGCTTGACAATTTTTTGATGATTCGTTTTCTGTCATATATGTATGTCGGATTCATGCCGGCGCATAATGTCCCGCTTTGCATGATGCCGGTAGATTTGTGCGCAGAGTTTTCGATGAGACTGTTTTTTAGTGAGGACGCGCCAATTGGAGTTTATAATATCATGAACCCTGACATAGGTAACGCATTTAAATTAATAAAATGAATTTTGCACCTCAATTTTTTACAAGCCAGTTTTTTAAAAATATTTTACAGGGGATGAGCGCGAATTTGACGAAATTGCGGAAGAATTCGGTGTAACTGTTGATGTCTTGGAACCAGACGATTTTGTAGCTCGACTGAAATCGTTGGACGACAAGGATCCAATGTACGAATTTGTTAAGCAAATCCTGGAATATGAGAAGGAAATGCAACTTGCTCAAGACGATCCACTTCCATTCTATCTACCATGGTTACAGGGAAACAAGGATATAACTTGGAGCAAGAAATTGGCACACTTCATTCCAGATGTGTATCCGTCGAAAATTATGTCGTCGTGGGATGTGTTGCGAAAAGATCTTACAGTTGCAAAGAACGACGGGATTTTTGATCGATATCGTATCAAGTATAAACCTTAATCTTTTTCCAAATAAATATCTCTAGCACTTTCCAGATATGCTTTAATATAAAATTATCATTTTATTTTGTCGCGGGATAAATTATTGTGCACTTTGAGAACCATTTTGTATTATAAGCAAATAAATCAAACTTTGACTGTATCCTCAATCTGTATCAGAAATAAACTGTTGTGGAAACGGAATAACAATATCTGATTTCATTCATATGATTTGATTGAAATTTTAACCAAAACAGCTCCAAAAGCAAACCCAAAATTGGGCATCAGAAGAAAATTTTCAGATCTTTGCGTAACCCGAAGTGAAAGAGAATTACACAATCGTTGAAATTCAGGAACGTCGTCACAGATATTAAATGCATTTACTATGGAGAATCATCGTTACACAATACATACAAGTTGCACTATAAAACTTGATTTCCGGTCCAGCTTGACATAAAAGTCCACAAAGATCGTATTATTTTAAAGACAATGGTTTGAGGTGGATTAGAAGGTCAGGGGCATTTTCAGTTAGCTAAATGGAAGGTGCCATGGCTTAGTTAGTAAAGGAGTAATAAACTCAACAACCGTGTCATACAGCCATAAACATGATCATTGACTGCCCTTATTTCCTGACCGATCCACGAATTCACGTAATAATTTCCAGTGGTTAATTTTATTATTTAGACTAGACAATCTGGATATATTATTATTACGATGCAATACAAAGTAACCATGTATTGTACACACAAATTAATAATAACCTGGTTGTCCAGGGTGGACTTTACGGCTTTGTTTTGATTTTATCACTGCAAGCAATTCTATTGAAGCTCGTTTTATTGCGGATGTACCCTGGACTTTGTATTATGAAGATGAAAAACAGAATAATTCATGATAAATTTGAATTTTTATTAAATGGTGAAGAAAAGGATTTTCCTACCTTACTTCTAGAGTATACTCTCGGAATTTAGGTAATATAGTTTAGTTTAATTTAGTATAGTTTAATTTAGTTTAGTTTGTCCAGATTTAAAAAAATTCATTTGCAATGGCTATTTCAAATTTCTCACCTTAAATCCTGAGCCCAGATTTACACCTACGTAGAAAAAGTTCTTCAAAACCCAACGACCGTAAATTATTAGAATGGAATCCCAGCTTGGCAAAGAAACAGGAAATAATGAGCTGATAGTAAAGGTTGTTGGGTCCGCCGCACCTGCTAAAGTGATTAATTTTTAGCACCAGCAAAAAATCAACCAACCATGCCAATCCCAATACGCTGCTGGTAAGCAATTCGTCAATCTTATAAACAATTTTTTGTACGTCGTGTTTAAAAACAGTCGTCTTTGTGAATCCACTACTCCTTAAAGATGTGTGTGTGATATGATCATTATATCATTTTATCCAGGTGCATCGTTTTGCATCATAATAAATTTGATAATTAGCTAAGCTATGAACTCAAAGTTCGTCTGGAGGAGATCATTTTACACTGTTTTTATTCTGTTGCAAAATTTAGAATTGAAAACATTTACCTCTTTTCTAATCAAAGACTAAATCAGTGCTACAAAAACTTGCTTACTTCCATTAAAAAGCATGGTAATGTGACTATGAATTATTTAATTGCTTTTTGGTTGGTTGCCCACATCGAGGAAGAGCTTCCTTCGATGTCCTTCTTCCATGTCTTTTAATACGTGTTAGGATCCCGGTCCAGGACGACATACATAAATAATTAGCTATATGAATATAAATCAACATTACAGAATAAATTCCATAATATCTAGTCAATTGAAGTATACATGATGTCGTTCAAAAGATTTCGACTTGGTAAGTTTTAGCAAATTATTTTAAATTAGTAATTATAAAAATTATAAATAAACAGTAATAATTAATACAGCAATTTTTATTCTATTAGATACTCCTGTGCAAGGGACCGCGATTAGATGGGCATTTGTCATTATTTTCACAATTCTCAATACGGTGTTCTTACCCATCGCTGTGATAATATTCCTCGCGTCTCTGCTCCTGAGAAGAATTGCAATATTTTTCGCACAATTCCGACCGTCTTTGGGAGAACCGGTGTACTCAATAAGCTGCATTTTTGGTGGTCATGCGCAACACGGGATTTGGGCGACTGGAGATATTTATGAGGGAAAAGTGGACATTTCTGTTGTGCGATATCAAGTTGAAAAATTCATATTGGGCGCTGAAGGGCGGGATGAGCGCCCATTATTTCCAGAATTAAAACAACAATTAGTTAACTGGATGGGATTCTGGTTTTGGGAAGATTATGCAAACTTTAGACTAGAAGATCACGTCTACAGTGTTGCTAATAATCGCATTGTGTATGGATTGGATGGCGCCACATTTGAACTTCAAGCCATTGTGGACAATTATAAACGTTGGGGCAATTTAACTAATCGTGGTCCATTATGGGCAATTGTGGTCATTCCTAAAGTTATATTGCCAAATAGGGAAGGTCCACATTCTGTAATTGCTTTAGTGAGACATCATCTAGTTTGTGATGGGCATGGAAGAGAAGCCATGTTTGCTGGGGTTACGACACCCACAAATAATAATATGACGAAAATATCGTATGAGACGAAGTACAGAAGTGTGCCAACGGATATCAGAAACATTATAAGAGCACCGTATGACCTTGCGTGGCTTTTTATGATGGTGGGGAATGCCGATGCTTTTGATGCAATGGACAATAAATATGTCAAGAAAGGCTCCGCAACTTCTCGGGCATTAACGGCGCCAGTGTCCCTCCAGAATTTAAAGTTTGCGGCTGTTTCTAATAGAGTATCTACGACTTCTGTTATCCTTGCATCCGCAGCAACAGCAATGAGAACTTGGAGGGTGCGAAGTGCAAGGAAAATCAAGGACATTACATCAACTTGCATTATATTGAAACCAACAGGACCCAGTCAAAAGCTTACTAATTCTGTGTAATTTGCAAATTTCCGCAATTATTGTTTGCATACATAGGAAATAATTGTTAGTGTGTTGTATTACAATATTGCAGGATATATCTTCCCATTCGCCTCCCACTAACGGAACCATGTCCAAAGATGCGACTTCGAAAAATTGACAGATCATTAGAATGGATAAATGAGAGCTCCATCCGCTGGGTTATCTATTTTCTGGAAAGATGTGTGGGTTGTCTACCTGCCATTTTTATAACACTCGCGTTCAAACTAGTTTTTCTATTCCCAAATCTACATATTTCAAATTTGCCGGGCCCGAAATTCGAGCAGACATTATTCGGATACAGGAAGGTTGAGGCAGGACCACTACTTTTTAGTGTTGGCGGATCCAAGGGTAAATACTTGAAGGGTTAATTGATACTTGTGTGCTAAATATATTATTGTCCCACTAGTTATCTACTTTCTTCAGACTTCATACAATGGGAAAGGAGTGTTTCGCTTGTGGATGGATTCAAACATTCTAACCAGTGAGGAGGGGGCAGAAGTGATGTATAATGCGACTGAAGATCTGACGGAGGTGGAAAATACATTACCGATTGAAGTTGTGGTGTCACATATGTAATTTAGATCATTATTTACTTTTACTTGAGCTAACAAATCAAATCTTCGATGAGTTGAATTCATATATTTCAAATTTAGTTTGCTGGTTATTCTGCACCATATGCAATACTTAGGTTGTTTGACTATTATCTAGTTTATGTGGTAATTGGTTGAGAGGTGAATCTATTAGTCATTAATTATATTAAAGTTTTATTTTTAGATTATACATAAGTAGCTAGAGCTTGCGAGCATGTGTACAATTTAGTGACTGTGAATTTCTTCTACAATTTTCAATAATGATTTCAACTTTTATAGAGGCTAATAGATAGCCACTGGCTATAGACATTGTTCAATGACAGAATATTATGGATATCTATGTGTACTACTTTACACAAATTATTAAATCAGCTATTATATCAACTGGAAGAAAAATAAATACGATCAAAATAAAGAAAATTATTTTTATAACAATGGTTGCAGTAAGAACAAAGTTCATTGAAATTAAAAGTAAATTTCCCTCACGATTGTAATCCAGAAAAGAAAAGTTTCACATAAAGAATTTCAGTTAACCTTATTCAAAATAGGCAGTGAAAATGACGTATCGTGAACTTGGTATTCTCATAAAATTGAGTAATACTAATACGAAACATTATATTTACCCGTGTGGAGAATTCCAGAAGGAAAATTAGTATTCAAATTAAGCACCAAATGTAGAATGCTATGAAGATTGATACAACACTGGAGTAAAGTCCTAATCTATGGGCAGCAGAATGATGGCCAGAAGATTGGATATTAATGTCCATTGAATTAATTATTAATTTACCTCATATAACTATAGTAGTGTAGTCACTGATGGTTTGTGGTCTTGTACCATGCTATTCCGTGCCCGGGTGCGCTCCCTACCCGGGTGATCCAGAGATTGTTTATTTAATAAATATATATATATATATATATATAAGCTCAACTAGACGGATCAACAGTAGGCATTAAAACTTGTTCTTTTAGGGAGACATTTCAATGTCCATTTCCACGTTCCTCGTCAACACGGTTGTTGAGGATGGCCTCATTTAGGGCATCGAGGTGTCCTTGTCCTTGGATCTCGGCAGGATCTTCTTCATCCTCAATTAACCTGCACACAAACACACACACATATACACAATTTATTTATATTTATGTAAAAATTGTATGTAAAAATAGTATGTAAAAACCTCGCCGGTTTCTTGGATGTGGAGTCCATTTGTGGAACTTCCACACACCAAATACGATAACCACCACCACCAGCACCACACCCAAAAGCATTCCAACTACAAAGGCCCAGTTGTGATTGGAAAACGTTGGTGAGGGAGGTGTTGTGGAAGAGGAAAATGGAGGGGACGATGAGGACGATGATTTTGCTTGTGCTGCTGTTGTCGTCGCGGGACAAGTTCCTGAAGGAAAGATTACGACGGTGGTGTGTGGGGGTGGAGTCCAACAGCACTCCTCAATCCCTTCGGCAAGCGGCACGCACACAAGTCAAACATTTTAATGATGATTGACATCCTGAAAAAAAAGAATATCAAACGCCATAAATTCTGATGGATTTGAGATTGCTATTTCAAGAACAACAAACTTTAATTAATTAGAAGAGCGTATTCAAATTATTTTTAGATAGAGCGGATTTTATTTTTATTCTAAGGCAATTCAACTACTGCAATGGATTGCATTTGAGAACGGACTGGATTGTTAACATACCCGCTCTTCTTCACAAAGTGAAAGGGACACTGACCGTTAATTTAGGTGAGATTTAGGTTGCAAAGCCCTTATTGGGAAAGCGAGGACAGAAAATGCCTGCATTTCTCGTTTCCATTCGCAACGTGCTCCTGCATTGTTGTGTTGGAGAGAGCGGCAATCAATGTGGGTCAAGGCCACGTCGGAGGGCGCTGGATGGATCGATCCAACACTTCGTCTCACCTATCCCCATTGTCATTCAACAACGCATTGTCCCATGTCGTGTTTGATGAGCGTCTCAATTTCCGCAGACTTTCTCCCCTCTTTTGAAGTGGAAATAAACAAAAGAAAGAGGGGAAAATGAACCATGGAATGATGGTGAGCGAACAATACAATCATCCCGAAGGGGAGGCTTTGCGACGCCCTCCATTCCTCCCAACACGTCGCAGTGTTCCCGTGGGCGGTCGCTGACGACATAAGCTTATCATTCAAAAGGGTGTGCTCAACGGCCCCCAATGTATTCTTTTGGGTGACCACCTCCCAAAAGACTATCAAGTAGGAAACAGATGGATTTTTCATTTCCATGCAATGCAGTCGATTAAGAAGAGTATGCACAGATCACAAACTGTGATACTGGAACAATAGGCTGATGATGCAGCCATATGGATCAAAACGATCCAGACTATTTTACAAATTCGCATGCTGTATTGTTGATTTATCTAGTTATTGTATACTTGTTTATATAGTAGAAAATGCAAATTTTTTAGTTTGATTAATGATTGCAATGTGAATGACATAATCGGAGAGGAAGATGTGAAAGAAGTGAAGAGACGCATTCTAGAGCAAGTGACTATGAGTCACATTTCCTTGTCCCACTATCTGTTTACTTCCTGAGATTAGTAAACAAATCTTATCGTTTGTCTTAAACAATCTCCCTTTGAGTCAATCTTTCATCACAACTTTTCCCTTTAACTCAATTCTTCATCCGTTCTTTTGCCATCTCCAATTGAAAAGTAAAAGTAAAAACTTTCCATATTAATTTAAAATGCAGTATTTATTGATAATTTTACGCTCAGGCAAAATAAATGAATTTCACTGGATCCCAATGGAAGTAAGGCTGCTTAACTTCACTTCGGATCCAGTGAAATTCATTTATGTTGTTCGATAAGCGCCAAACGTGCACCCAAAAATAAAAAATAAAATCCTCATGATTTCCTGCAATAAAATGAGAGGGCGCGAGCGAATTCACCTGATTCAATTGCAAGTGTAACTGATTGTTTCATATTTATTTATTTGCTGAAACACTATCAACCATCATCTCAACCATCTTATCAACCACCAAGCTACCAACCATCTTATCAGCCACCAGGTTATCAAACACGAAGGTAAGTGCCATTGAAGTTGGAACTTTGTTGTTTGCAGGGAGGGGACAATTTGGTGTTTGGAACATTATAAACCATCATCTCAACCATCTTATCAACCACCAAGCTACCAACCATCTTATCAGCCACCAAGTTACCAACCATCTTATCAGCCACCAAGTTACCAAACATCTTATCAGCCACCAAGTTATCAAACGCCAAGCGTAAGTGCCATTGAGGTTGGAACTTTGTTGTTTGCAGGGAGGGGACAATTTTGAAAGAAGAACTGATTGAAAATAAGGAAGGAGGACTGAACAAGAAAATAGGAACGAGGACGGATTGGAAATAAGGAAAGAGGACAGGTACTTTTGGAAATCAGGAAGGAGGACAGGACAGGCAATTTTGAAAATAAGGAAGGAGGACAGGATAGGAAATTTTAAAAATAAAGAAGGAGGAAGAGCCAAAGACAGGATTGAAAAAATACCCAGAATGGCCCAGCATTCCCCATACCATCTAGTGGAATGGAGCCCTTTCCGTCCATTCTGTCTGTGTATGCATTGTCTGTCTGTCCGTCCATTCAATCTGTCCGTCCAGTCTGTCTGTTTTTGTGTCTATATGTAAATAAAGATGTAAATAAATATATGTATAAATGTAAATATTTTTTATTTTATTTCATAAAAAAAAACACGTCAACGTGAGGCTCTACGTCTGGGCCTAACAGGAGCCAGGGGGGGTAGCCCGGATGACTTCAATCCAGTGGGGGTTCCAGGCGACCTCCTCACAGGGTGGTCGAGGGATAGGAGAGGGGGCGCGGCGGAAGTGATGGCGAGCAGGTGGCCGGGTTGAGGATGAGGATCGCCTTCGGGCTGATTCTCTCCTCCCTGGCAATAAAAGAAACAATAGGTTAGGTTGAGGTTGAGCTTGGGGGAGGGGTAATGGAGGGACGAAGGTCTCTTTTACCTCTCCTCCCAGCTCCTTCCCTTCCTCTTGCTGGTGTTGGTGGATTGTGCCAGTGAGGGCTGGGAGAGCGGGTGCGGTGGTGACAGTGGCGAGATGACCGGGTGTAGGATGAGGATCGCCTTCGAGCTGATTCTCTCCTCCCTGGAAAGAAAACTAAAGAAGGCGAAGGTTATTATTATCCCTTTTACTCCCTTCAAAAAGAAGGGAATAAAAGGGATAATACTTGTACTTACCCTTGAGTTGTAAATGGCGGGGGGCCATTTTTTGACCCATTTCCTTGAGTGGGGAGATGGTGTGTAATGGATTGTGGAGTGTGGTCGTTTGCAAGGCGAGGTGAAATTTGGGAGTCTGCTAGTGGCACACAGCACACACTAGCGGTGCTGTGTGCGAATAAGTGCAGATTTCATCCGCCCCGATCTCATTGTCTCTTTCCCTCGTCTCATTATGCCTCAACACCTTTCCCCTTAAGTGTGCATCAGTCTCATTCTGAGTTTCACTGGTCTGGTCTATTTCATTCCAATGAAACTTCGAGCAAGCAAAAGAGATGAACCAATAAATAACGAGCACTCCTTACCGATGTCATTTTATTGATCGATTTGATTTTTTTTAAATCTATAACACTGATCAATATTGAGCAATCAATGCAGATTATACAGGTCGTAGTTATCCATCGTAATTTTTATTACGTGAGTGATTTTTTAATACCATATACTAAAATAGGTACGCTATTGATATTGTTGCTACTACTATTATTGATATTTGATGTGGTTACTATTAATATTGTACACTTAATATTGTTACTATACGCTTCAATGGATTTGCTAAAATAGATTGATAAAATAGATTCGCTAAAATGGATGCACTAAAATAATGGATGATGAGTGAATCTTAGTAATGATCGTTAAAATTTACTAATTTAATAAATAATTTCTTCCAGTACCAGGCAATGCTAAGTTTTATTATTTCCTTTTGTGTCTTGATTTTCAATACCAACCACACTATTCCTCCTTCTTCCACCCTCTTCGGGAGAATTGGGTGGAATACCCGGGTAGGGAACGCACCCGGCACGGAATAGCATTGTAAAAGACCACAAACCATCAGTGACTACACTACTAACTATAACTGTGATGTGAATATACATCATTTAATTGCTTCTTGTTAGATTGACCATGCGGCGAAGAAGAACTGTCAATTTCCTGCTTGAATTTCATCACGAGTTAAGGTCTAGGACGTCGTAAGACATTGTCTTCTTGCTTTTCCCTTTGGTGGTTTAATTCGACATTATCAATATACATTAAGTATATACGATGTTAAAAAATTCAAGTTGAGTGTAAATTAAGTTTAAATGAATAATTATAATTATTAAATAAATTCATAGTAATAATTAATACAATATTTATTTTCAGATACACATGTGCAAGGAAATACAATAATCTTGCAAAGGATTGCAATTTCGACCGCCCTTGGGAGTGTCGGTCTCAATTAACTCCCATTTTCAATTTCAGTGCACGGGATTAGGCCATTAAGAAATTCGTACTGGGCGCTGAAGGGCGGATGAGCACCCACTATTTCCAGAATTAAAACAACAATTAGTCGACCGCGTGTGATGTTGGTTTTGGAAGGATTATCCAAAGTTTTGATAAGAAGATCATTTCTATAAGCGCTCTGTCGCGAAGCATCGAAACGTTTACGGATGGCGCCACATTTGAACGCCGTTGTGGGGCATAATACTCATTATTATGGATATTTATGTGTGCTATAATCAAATTATTCAATTCAATATTATATCGGTTAGGAGAATAATAAATACGTATTGAAGTATTTAATAAATGGGGCGCTTAGTGTGATATACGAGTACATATCTATGTGTTGTTTCTTCGCCAGTATAAGTGACGATTAGTACAAACTAACAAAGTAAGAAAGATGATCATAAATTGTGATTAACAATAGAAATTATGTTTTATAACAATGTTTGCAGTAATTGACAAAGTCCATTGACGTTAAAATTGAATCTCCCTCTAAATTGCAACCTAGGAAATAAAAGGTTCAAACTAAGAATTTACGATGAATCAAACGATGTTCAATATAAGAATGAAAATGACCTGTCGTGAAATTCAGAAAGATTCTCAATAAATTCTGTAATACTGATACTAAACATAGTGGTTACACGTGTGGAGAATTCAAGAAGTAAAATTATTATGCATATTAAGCACAAAATGCAGAATATTATCAGTATTGATACCACATTGGAGGAAAGTCCTAATCCTTGTGCAGTACCCTGATCATCCGATTGGTAATTAATGCCCATTGCATCTGTAGGATTAATTTTTCCCAAATAATCATCAAAAAGTTTAGTTTTGTTAAATCGTTTATACAATCTGTCCCAGTACGAATAAATTCCCGCTGACATGAATCTCTGTTGACGATCCACAAGACTTTCAGCTCTACGAGAATCCCCCACCGTTAACCACATCCACCCGCTTGGATTTGTCTCTAGCGAATATTTCCCTTTAACAAATCTGATTCTTCCTCCAACTGAATTTGCAAATTCCAGTATTTCATCAACCCGATGTTCCTCATCTACATAAGCTTTCTCATTGCAGTTCGGTTTTGCCAAATTTTGAACAAAGTCTTCGGGGTGATTGTAGTACATTATCTTCAAGTATTTATACCCGTCATGATCCCGAGATTGTGCCAGTTTCGCTAATTCCGCTATATCGCGAATTTTTGAATTTCCCAAGTTCATAAAAACATGGAGAAGTTTGGGGAGAAGTGAAACCATTCTTGGATTTGACTCATCTGTTTCGTCAGGCTCTACTCCATTAAAAAACGTGAAGTTAATCAGCTGCGAGAAACGTTCTAGATGCGAAGAAGCCGGAACTGGTGCAATTATTTCCGTTGTGAATGTTCCAGACCATCCCGTCTTTAAAATTAATGATGCTCCAATCCACAAGAAAAATAGAAACAGTTTAGCCCTGCTTTTTTCTATGAGAGGTTGTAACTGTATGGGTTGTTCTAATAGTGCTCCCATAAGTTCAAGAACAGTTCGAATATACTGCATCGCGTTCATGGGAGAGGAGACAATTACACTAATGGTGAAAATGCAAATTACTGTAATTACCCAGGTCCAGGTATCCGCAGGAGATATATAAAATCTGTAGCTGATGATTGCATAGACACCATCACAGGTTATAAAGTTGTAATCGTTTGTCCCAAATGGGACGACGAAAACATTTCCGTACTTTTCCAGGTAATAATTAATTCCAGCATATTCCGGAACGTAATATGTGTACTCGTTATCCTGCCAACCCCGAGAAGAAAAATTCCCGGGTTTCGTAGACTCTTCAAGTAATATAAAACCCAGGATTTGTGCAAAACTAAAGTTTTCTAATGCTATTGATGCCTTTGTAAAGAATGCGTGTGAGAATGCGTCATTCAAATTGGGATACTTTTGAAGGAGATGTGCAACAACCTTGGGACCAGATGAAGTCATTAAACTCGAGATAGATGCACTCGCCGCCAACTTTTCAAACTCTAAGCAATAAACAAACCTTGAGAGAGACTTCTGTTCCATTGCTACAAGTTGCTGTATAATTAACATCTGTTTCATTTCTGAAATTTCCAAAACCAAGTGATATTCTGTTGGACAATGGACACAAAAGTAATTCAAGCGCAATGGATTATGATCTTGTTTAATTGCCCCATCGTCAAAAATGAGAAATACTTTCAAATCCATTGAAACCGTTTGAGTCCAGAAATAATGAAACATATAGTCGTGAACTTCCAACATGGAAATTACAATTACTAAAAATTTGTACGAGGTTGGCGTATCTCGAAATAATCTGGAGTGGTCAATCAGTTTGAGATGTAGAGTGGATGGATTGTTATAAAATGATTCGAATCCGAAAACGTAGTGAAAAGCACATATATAAGTAGTACCAACGGCAGATGCGTATTTCAAAACTTTTGGGATAAGAGTGGGAGGTTGTGAATAGTTGACAGAGGGGGAAATCAGAATAGGTAAATTAAAGTGGACACTGGATAGGAAGTTTAGCTCATCACAACAAATTTGATTATTAACTTTGTACGTAACGTCCTTGTTCAGGGTGAAAGTTGAGAAACAATTTTGAAATGCGTGAACAACCATCGAAACTTGACAGGAAGCATTGCTCAGGAATAGAGATGTAATTAAGCATAATGCTGGCTTTGTTATAACATGCATTTTGGAATGAAATGTTGTCGATTTGATAGAATTTAACAAAGCCGTAAATAAATGAAGCAGTCTTGTGTCGAGGAAGTATTGGTACTACATATTTATGTGTAAGTTGAACTTACATTTTAGACCGAGAAAATATTACAGCTATTTCTGTCATCAAAAAATGTTTATTCATGAAAACAATACCTTTATCATCAAACATTTATCGCCTGGACGAAGTGCATCGCAAACATTGTACAGCATAAACAATTGTTGAACACTTTATTATTAGATCGGGACCTTTATGTGAAATGCCAATAGATTCTACCTGTAAGGACAGTGATGAGTAATCTTCAAAACTTGCATTGTATAGATATGCTTTTATTTGTGAAGTAGTTTTGACAAACTAGAGAATTCGCAACAACATTCCATTGTTCATTTATATTTACCCAATAACAAACAATAATACAATTCCATGTACTTATTGTTCATAGTTCAAGTGGATTCCGGTATATTTGCTAATCCGCAGATTGAGAAGATTACTTAACGTATCAGGATTACCTTGGGCAAGGATTACTTATTATTCTCGAACTTGCTATTGGCCAAGGGTTCCTAGTGAAATACATACATAGTTGCCATAAAACCGTGAGCAACTTAAGCACGATGATAATATGCAATTAAATATTTAAAGGAATTTAATGTACTTTAACATTTAAACACAGTTTGGATATATAAATAGGCCAAGTAACTGTATGAATGAAATTTTACTCATAACATTCAACTTTACTAATAACATTCAACTTCACTGGATGTAAGTGTAAGCTTAACTAATTGGATGTACATATTTGTTAAAAGATTTCATTTAAAGATAACACAGTATGCATTGTATATCCCACTAATTAAATTAAAACATAATTTGGTAATCAACCTGATTTCCGATGTAAGATTTTCTAAAATTTTATGAATGTATACACCCCACTACATACGAGTAATTGTTACATACGAGTAACGAGTAATTGTACGAGTTATTGACAATAGGTGGCTATGATGCAACATAGCAACAAGTTATATCATTCAATAAAGTAAATATAATGGAAAGCTTAAATTGTTCAGTTGAAGGACTTCTATTCACCATAATATCGTTACGTACCCACATAATATTAGTGTGTGCAGATTAGGATGAACCACATGCATTGAGTAAATGATTCCCTATCCCTATCTGCTCATGCCTGTGCTTCATGATGCAGATAAAAAGAAGTAAGACATGATGAATATTACATAACTCATGCAACACTCGTGACAATGAGTTTGCAGTAATTTATTAATACGTCCTTTTATAACTGCAGGCAATAATATATAAGCGAGATGGACATGGCTTTATAACTTCAGTCTCTTTTCAGAACGCAACGGCGTGGAGCAATTATTTTGAAAATAATTTTTGCCAATATATACTTTTTTTGCAATAATGTTTTCTTTGTTATTCGGTTTGATGTGGAGTAGTTTATTTTACTTTGCCCTTCTTCCAGCATCAATTGCACTAGCAGCTAGAATCATAATTAGAAAATTGAGGGGAAAAGTCGACATTACCAACGAAATCGACATCTCCGGAAAAACGGTAATTGTGACGGGAGCATCAGATGGAATTGGATTAATTACTGCGGAAGAGATGGCAAATCGTGGCGCCAAGGTTATTATGGCGTGCAGAAATTTAAAGAAGGCGGAGAAAGCAGTCCAACAAATACGATCTAAAACTAATAATGGAGAACTGGTAAGTTAGATTGCAAAATAGATTGTGCGAATCATATTTTGCACAATTTCCAAAAGTAGTAATTGTTTTTACAGATCGTTATGAAACTGGATCTCTCTTCTTTGGCCTCAGTTCGCGAATTTGCTACAGACTTCAAACAAAAACATGGCAGAAATGGCATTTCCATTCTCATCAACAATGCAGGCGTGATTAGCCTCGTTGGCAAAATAAAGTTGACTCAAGACGGATTTGAAGAATGTTTCGGTGTGAATCATTTAGGCCACTTTCTCCTCACAAATCTACTCCTCCCAGAACTGGAGAAAGCTGGGAAATCTTCCATAGATCCAAGTCGTATAATTATTGTTAGCTCACTTGCACATGCCTGGGGACAACTTAACTTTCACGATTTAATGTACGCTAAAACTCCATTAGTTGATTGGAAGAAAATCTCCAAACTTTACTGCAATTCCAAATTGGCCAATAATCTGCACAATTTGGAACTGACAAAGAGAATTAGGGCGAGACAAGCTGCCGGAGAGAAAGTTAATGTCAACACGTATGCACTCTGTCCAGGATTTGTGACGACAAACATTGGAGCCGAAACTGACGCGAATAAGCCACCGTCATTTATTGAAAAGACTTTTATACGTCCACTATTTGAATTCGTCATGTTCAAAAGTCCAAGAGAGGTAACATTATTGTTATTAATAATTTTATTATAAAGAATTTAATGAACAAAAGTTAATATTCTAAAAATATTAAATTTATTTCACAGGGAGCCGAAACTACAATCCACTGCGCTCTGAGCAAGAATTTGAATTATCATAGTGGCGAAATGTATAGGAATTCCTTATTCTGGGATTATAGTAAGCGTCCAAAATTAAGTGAGCATGATGCAGAACTTTTATGGAAAAAGAGTGAAGAACTGGTCAAGATAAAGTAACTATATACTTGTATTAAGAATTGCAATTTGCATTCAAATTTGACTTCATAAATTCCTTAAACCAAATCAAACCAAATCAAATATATGTATATTATATTTGCATGTAAAATATGCATTTTATAATTACATAACTTCATTAATTTTCATAATTATTGCACTTATCCGAAATTGAAATTTCACTGTAACTAATTACGACATAGATTAGCTGTGTATGTTATCGGTAACATGAAATAAAATGAAAAATATCACATGCCATCATCCCACGGGACTGCATACTTGACAATTAATCACGTGTTGAAAGAAAAATCTTTACAAATATTATGGAACAGTCAACAATGCAGTAACCACACATAATATATCTAATATATTATATTAACGTTGCATCAGTTATCTACTGGCTCACTTGTTGCATGCATACATATGTACTGCAATCTCAATTAAATCAACTTGGCCTTCTTTTTTGCTTTCGGTTTACTAACCCACACTGCGTTTGGTTCTGTCTCGCTCCATGTTATACACTATTAACGCTGGATAAAACAGTGTAAAGAAAAGAGTGGACTGGACGACAGGGCCCTGCTGGACGATATGCGTATGACATTGCATCAATCACCTTCAATGTTGTGGCCTTCATCCATAAAATTGCCGTCTCATCTCGTAAAAACACTTTCTCCTGAGTTAGCATGATCAGGACGAGTCAGTATATTAACCATACGTGTAATAACTCATGTGATAATGACATTGCAAGTATTATATACAAATAAAAGTAACCAGGCAGCAATATATAAACACGAACTTTTTCTCATTCATAAACATTATATTTGCGTTTACAAGCAGTGAAATTATATTGTTTAAAAATAATTGTTATCAAGTCGATAACAGTAATTTTATACAACTTGATCTTATTTTCTATAAAACTAATCAAGATGTTGTGCTGCATTTCCAACCTGTTTTGTTGTACAATATTTTATTTTTTAATTCTGCCTGGAATAATTTTATTGGCGACGAAAATAATAGTAAGAAGACTGAGGGGAAAGGTTAACGTCACAAATGAAGTGGACATTTCTGGAAAAACTGTGATAGTGACGGGAGCTTCAGATGGGGTCGGTTTGATAACGGCGGAGGAGTTCGCCATTCGTGGCGCAAGAGTTATAATGGCGTGTCGAAATGCAGAGAAAGCAGGAAATGCATTAAGACAAATTAGGACGAGGACGACAAATGGGGAATTGGTAATTTCAATAATTATAGAAAATACTATTTTCAATTATTATTGCGAATATTTGCTAATACAGAATAATTTATTTACAATTCGCAGATTATTATGAAACTCGATCTCTCATCCTTAGCATCAGTTCGCGAATTCGTTGCAGAATTCATTAAAAAATATAGCGACAATGGTCTCTCCATCCTCGTCAATAATGCTGGATTAGCAAGCACTCAAGGACAGAGAATCCTAACTCAAGACGGATTTGAGCAAAGTTTCGGAGTGAATCATTTAGGCCACTTTCTCCTCACAAACCTCCTTCTCCCGGAATTGGAGAAAGCTGGAAAGAATTCTTCTGATCCTAGCCGCATACTTATTCTCAGCTCTGCCGCACATTCTTGGGGAAAGCTGAACTTTGATGACCTCATGTTCGAGAAGACTCCATTTGAAGATTGGAGAGTTTTCTCCAAGTTTTATGCAAACTCTAAACTGGCCAATAACCTTTTCAATCTTGAACTAACTAAAAGAATCAGAGCAAGAAAAGCTGATGGAGAGAAAGTTAATGTCAACACTTACGCATTGTGTCCAGGGTTTGTGGACACGAACATCGGAAAGGATAACCTTGTGGATAACCCGCAACCATTTCTTTTTAGAAATTTTGTGTATCCCGTTCTAAAATTTGTCATGTTGAAAGATACGAGAGAGGTAAAAGAAATATTTTTATAATTGTAAGCAATTTTAATTGGATTTCGGGTTTATTAAACAAATTTGTTTATTTTGTCAACAGGGAGCCGAAACAACAATGTATTGTGCTCTCAGCAAATACTTGAGTCACCATAGTGGAGAAATGTACAGAAATTGTCAGTTCTGGGATTATAGTAAGAGAGTCAAGTTAAGTGAGAAGGATGCAGAACTACTCTGGAAAAAGAGTGAAGAATTGGTCAAGCTAAATTAATTAACGAATTAAAACAAAATCATAATAATTGTTTGTAGATTACAAGTATTGAAAGTACCAAACCTATTTATTGCTGACGAATTGGAGGGATATAATACTTCCTCAAAAATTTGGTGTCGAAATTTGTAGCAACAATATAATCACATAGCATAATATTAAATTATGGTTGTAGTTGTTATTATACGCTTTAAATTGCTAAATTGTGTTTGAAAATTGCTAAGTTTGTTACAACAATAAAAATTTATTGTTGTATGTATGTATGCATACATACAACAATAAAAAGTAAGAAAAATGATACCAAACATCCGAATTATCTTTAGTAAATGCACCATAACTTCAACTTCCTCCATTTATTTTAACGCAACGTGACGCAATACCAATTAATCAATTAATTGTCTCGTCCACATGGACGGAATAACGTTTTGAGTTACCAGATAAAAGTAATTTGAAAACATATAGGTAATAAAATAATTTATTATAATATTGTGCACGTAAGATCCGTTCATAATGAATCATATCCAAAACGACTTAATTGCACTCAACAGAATCGTTCTCAACAAGTGGAAAATGATCTTGTAGAATATCATAGAATACAATAGACATATGTATATATAAATATTAAACGTTGTTGCATCAGTTATGTACTTGTTGCATGCAAAGCAAACCTGAATATCATTCAAGTCAACGTGACCTTCTTTTTTGCTCTCGCTTATGATTGCTCATCCTCACAATGCTTAGCTCTTATTCTGTCCTCTTTTCATTAAGCAGACTGGACTACGCTGGACGTTATTAGGACAACATTGATGTAGCACCGGGCAGAATATGCAGAGTCAGCATATAAACCATACTTGTCTGTCATGATCAATGACAAAGCAAATATTGCTTGCCAGTAACTAGGCAACCAAATATAAGCATGTTGGGTTATATATAACACTTCATTTTATTCTTGCCCTCGCTCACATCAGTATTATCCAAGATTTATTCTTTTTTCCAATAACTAATAAAAATGTTGAGCTGTATATTTAGCATGTTTTTGTGCAGTTTATTTTACCTTGCCATTCTCCCCGGAATAATTTTATTGGCGACAAGAATCATAATTAGAAGATTGCGGGGAAAAGTCGACATTAAAAATGAAGTGGACATTGCTGGGAAAACTGTAATTGTAACGGGAGCTTCAGATGGGATTGGATTAATTACTGCGGAGGAGTTTGCAGTTCGTGGCGCAAAGGTTATTATGGCATGTCGAAATGGAGACAAGGCAGAAAAAGCTGTGAGAGAAATAAGATCGAGAACGTCAAATGGAGAATTGGTAAATAATTTAGAACCTGGTATTAATTAAGATTAATTTCGTTAATAACTTTGTAAATAAATGCATAAATTATAAATTACAGATTGTCATGAAGCTTGATCTTGCATCATTGGCCTCCGTTCGCAAATTTGCAGCCGAATTCATGCAGAAATACAGCGAGAATGGACTTTCCATCCTTGTAAATAATGCTGGAATAGTAAATACAGTTGGAAAGAAGAACTTGACTCAAGACAAATTTGAAGAATGTTTCGGTGTGAATCACTTGGGTCACTTTCTCCTCACAAATCTCCTCCTACCCGAACTGGAGAAAGCTGGAAAGAATTCGACTGATCCAAGTCGAATTATTATTGTCAGTTCTGGCGCACACAGTTGGGGAAAGCTAAACTTTAATGATTTGATGTTTGACAAAACTCCATTTAGGGATTATAAATTTCTTTCCAAACTTTATTGTAATTCTAAACTGGCGAATAACTTGTTTAATTTGGAACTAACGAAAAGAATAAGGGCAAGGCGGGCAGCCGGGGAGAAAGTCAATGTCAACACGTACGCGCTTTGTCCAGGACTTGTGGACACGAATATCGGGAAGGAGAATATGGTGGATAAACCACCTCCATTTTTGTCAAGCATATTGTAACACCGCTTTTAAAGGTTACTATGCTCAAAGATGCTAGAGAGGTAAGAAAAATGAGGTTTAAGAAATTTGTGGGGTAATTTTAATGCAATCATGGTTTTATGTATATTAATCAAATGAATTGTTTTATTAAGGGAGCCGAAACCACAATTTATTGCGCCCTCAGCAATTATCTGACCCATCACAGTGGAGAAATGTACCGGAATTCACAGTTCTGGGATTACTGCAAGAGACCGAAATTAGATGAGAAGGACGCCGAACTCTTATGGGAAAAGAGCGAAGAACTGGTGAAGATAAAAAAATAACAACAATATGATATACATCAAATGAGAATACAAAACTATTGCTTTAGAATGATGAACTAAATAAACTTAATAATACTGAAATCTGTTTAATCTAATCTTTATTTATCCATCTTTTATTAAAATTTTACGCCGATTTGCGTATCATCTAACCGTTTATAAAAATTTATTGAGCTCAAGACATCTTCAAAACCTTGTATGACGAATTTGAACGTTAAAAAATGTGAATTATGCCAATTGGCTCTGGAGTGCAATTGAATCAATTAAGGTTCGCATCTAGTAAAAAACGATGTCTAAAAATGAATAATTGATATGCACACAAGTCAATGCACATGACTGATTGCTACCAATTAATAAATATTGAGTGTTATAAACTTTATATGATTATGATTTGTAACGACATTGAAAATGCTACATGGCAGTAACCAGGCAACCGCATATATTACTTTACTTACTTAAGTATACAATCACAACCCATTCACATTTAGTTTCTCACCAACACATGACTTTCTCATAACAAATTCCAAAATGCTGAATTTAATTTTAAATTTGTTTTACTTCTGTGTATTTTACGTCGTTATTCTCCCAGGAGTAACCCTACTCGGGATAAGACTCATAATAAGAAAATTAAGGGGAGGAATCGACATCACAAATGAAGTGGACATATCCGGGAAAACTGTCCTTGTTACAGGAGCATCGGATGGGATTGGATTAATTACTGCGGAGGAGTTTGCAATTCGTGGAGCGAGAGTTATCATGGCGTGTAGAAACAGAAACAAAGCTGAAAATGCTGTAAGAAAAATACGGTCAAGAACAAAAAATGGAGAATTGGTAATAATAAACGTAACTAGAATATCTCTGATTGGTATAATGATGCGATTCTAAATTAAACTAAATTATTTTGTGTCTATAATTTGCAGATCATAATGAAATTGGATCTCTCATCCCTAAACTCAATTCGCGACTTTGCTTCCGAATTTATCAAGAAATACAGAGGTCTCTCGGTTCTCGTAAATAATGCTGGTTTAGCAAGTCCACGGGGAAAGAGGATTTTAACACATGACGGATTTGAGCAATGTTTCGGGGTGAATCATTTAGGTCACTTTCTCCTCACAAACCTTCTTCTTCCCGAATTGGAGAAAGCTGGAAATAATTCAAGAGATCCGAGTCGCATTATTATTGTCAGTTCTGGTTCACATTCTTGGGGAAAGTTAAACTTTGAGGATTTAATGTTTGAGAACACTCCGTTAGAAGATTGGAGCTTGCTTCCAAAATTATACTGCAATTCCAAATTGGCCAATAACCTTTTTAATTTAGAGCTAACGAGGAGAATTAGAGAAACAAAAGCTACTGGAGAGAATGTGAACGTCAATACGTATGCACTGTGTCCAGGAGTTGTGGAAACTAATATCGGGAAAGAGAATAGGATTAAGTATCCACCTCCGTTCATTGTGAAGAATGTTATCTTTCCGCTTATTAAACTTGTCATGGGTAAAGATGCAAGAGAGGTAAGAAGGAAATAATGGGTTATGAAATTTATTAGGCTATAAATCTGTTGAATTTTGTTTTACGCAGGGAGCCGAAACAACAATGTATTGTTCGCTCAACAAATATTTGTCACATCACAGTGGAGAAATGTACAGAAATTGTCAGTTCTGGGATTATAGTAAGAGACCCAAATTAAGCGAGAAGGATGCAGAAGTACTTTGGAGGATGAGTGAAGATCTCGTCAAGCTGAATGAGGCAGCCAATTAATATGTAAATCACATAATTAATGTCACTAGGACGATATAAATGTTAATTAAGGGATGCAATGTGAAAAAACACACTAGTTGAATTTGTCACGAATTTCCTCCTAATAATTGATTATTGAAGCAATTAATAGTTCCAACTTAAACCTGTATTAAATCAATGTGATGCTCACTTACTTCAATCAAGCATAGGATATATCTAATTTGGAATTCTATATAGAGCACAAAATTATATATTGCATCAGATCGATGATTAACTTGTTGCAAGGTTTTTAATCTGAAATCAACGTTGTCTACTTTGTTTGCTATTGGCTCATTGACTAACTCGGAGCTTTGAGGAATATGAAAATTTATTATCTTTATCTAAATTTCACATATAGCCGGTATGGCGGCGATGGCAGAGGTCATGGGGTCATGGCGGGGACAGCGGTAGGTAGTTAAGGCGTTGCAATTATTATAAGTAGAAGTAGATAATTGTAAACATTTAATTAATAATGTTACAATTAAATGTAATGAGCTTAAATTTGTTATTGTATCATGAAAATTTTGACCGTAATTTAATTTATAAGGTTATCGTGGTTTACGTAGTTTTTGGTGACAATATATAAGACGCAGATCTTTATTTGTTTTCGCATCCAATTGTCGCAGCTCGCATACTAATGAATCACGCCTCACAAGTTCATAAAATCAATAACAGGTAAACCAATAACAGCAGGTATCTAGTGAATCTACCCAGATAAAATGAGAATTCAAGCATGAAACCAGTGTATGAAACGGTTATGTCCCTGATAAAAGTAATGCTTTTAGATTAATTAAATATAAAGTGTTTGAGTAAACCAGACCTCTCTATCCTTCAAAACATGCTACATACGCTATGAAAACACAGTCTTCTTCAGGGAGTCGGACGTTAACTAATAGGTATTTTGTTGGTCATTAAGTTTTAGGCATCATTAGGTTTATTATTACGTATGTAGCAATCCTGCTAACGTTAAGTTGTACGGCATATATATTATTATTAATACCTAATATGAATGAATGTATAGCAAATAAAGTTTATTGTTAGCCATAAAGCAAGCAATGAATTTAAGATAAACGATTCAAAATACATAGTAATGTTAGAACATAATATCGAGAATTATTGCTTGTATCCTCATAATTTTTCAAGTTATGTGAGGTTAGTTAGGACAACCAAAATTAATTTGACTCAAATACAAAACAAATTCATTCACTCCAGGTTTTACTTATGGTCTTGTTCCACATCTTTTATTCAAGCTGGATAGGATGGGCAGACTAGTCGAGTGGTAGGATAAATTACGTCATCACCATCAAAATTATGACCTTCATTCAACAAAAAGTAATCACAATGATCCCCATCATCATATTGCACAGACAGCGGAACCATAGGCACGCATATATACCTATATGAACATATAATGTTTCACGAAACAGTTGACCATGATCTTCCTCTCGCTCACGTAGTCAGAAACGTTCATCTTACTTTACTTAATAATCTGTTTTTGTTTTAGATTAAGTCAAAATGTTGGCGTGTATTTCCACACTATTTTGGTATAGCACATGTTACCTTGTCATACTCCCAGGAATAATTTTGGTTGCGGCAAGAATCGTAATTAGGAAAAAGTGGGGAAAGGTTGATATCACAAATGAAGTGGACATTTCTGGAAAAACTGTCATTGTCACGGGAGCATCGGATGGAGTCGGTTTAACTACTGCGGAAGAGTTTGCCGCTCGTGGGGCAAAGGTTATTATGGCGTGTCGAAATGCAGATAAAGCGGAAAAGGCTGTACGAGAAATAAGGACGAGGACAACAAATGGGGAATTGGTAATTTTAATAACAAATGAAAAAATTATTTCAATTAATTGCGAATATTTGCGCGGAATTTATCAATAGAATTGATTTGGAATTTGCAGATTATTATGAAGCTCGATCTATCATCGTTAGCTTCCGTGCGCGAATTTGCTGCCGAATTCATCGAGAAATATTGCAACAATGGTCTTTCCATCCTAGTAAATAATGCTGGAGTTATGAACGCAGCTGGAACAAAGAACTTGACACAAGATAACTTTGAAGAATGTTTCGGAGTGAATTATTTGGGTCACTTTCTCCTAACAAATCTACTTCTACCGGAATTGGAGAAAGCAGGGAAGAATTCTTCTGATCCGAGTCGCATAATTATCGTCAGTTCTAGTGCACACGTTTGGGGAAAGCTAAACTTTGACGATTTGATGTTTGAGAAGACACCAATTCAAGATTTTAAATTTATTTCCAAACTTTATTGCAATTCTAAACTGGCCAACAACCTTTTTAATTTGGAGCTGACCAAGAGAATTCGAGCAAGACAAGCTGCCGGAGAGAAAGTTAATGTGAACACTTATGCATTGTGTCCCGGAAGTATTGAAACGAATATTGGACGTGAAAATATGAAGGATTATCCAGTTCCATTAATTGTTAAATACGTTTTATTCCCAATTTTCAAATTTGTTATGTTCAAGAATTTGAGAGAGGTACAAGAAATGATTCAATTTTATGGATTCTGTCTATAGCGATATTCTAATCAAATTGTGGTTTATCCAGGGTGCTGAAACGACGATTTATTGCGCTCTTTGCAGATATCTTACTTATCACAGCGGAGAGATGTACAGAAATTGTCAGTTCTGGGATTATAGTAGGAGACCCAAATTATGTGATGAGGATGCAGAACTACTCTGGAAGAAGAGTGAAGAATTGGTCAAACTGCACTAAGCAATGGGACTACATAATGAGATGCAACTAAGCATATATATTATTTGTCATCATAATATTAATATAACGAACATAAATATAATGATGTTGAAATTAGGAGAGCTCGTTTTCAGTGTATTGTAGTTCGGAAAAATCTAGATAAAATTGCATGTTATTTGTCTCATAGTTAGGTGAATTGATTATCCTTCACCCGATCTGACATTCGTTGTTTTTAGAGGAGGATTACACCATTTAAACTATCAAGTGCAATTAATTTACTTGAATGAACATATCATATGCACTGCAGATCGCTTAAATTTGGTGGTAAATTTCGATCCAATACGTCACATTATACATTCACAAGATCCGAATGCAAATGGTATATCATTTGTTTCCTTTTGACTTGATCAAAGTTAGTGATATCGTATGATTCATGCAGAACGTTTGTATCACAAGTGGTGTCCCTCTGTCGATGAAGTTTGAGCCGAACTTAATTTTAAGTGTCGAGCATCCAC
>JAQFZJ010000386.1:0-29961 GCA_034695645.1 Folsomia fimetaria
ACAGTGAAACCTGTCAACCATTTCGATAGAAAACAAATTACGCTATCTATTAATAATGTGTCACCACGATTTCATTCCGAAATTTCGGAGAAAGCCAAGTTGTCAAGAATAGTGTAGTTTTGTATAATGGTTCTAATATGACCACAAACTAAGTGTCAATGTTGTTAGCCAATTTTTAAAAGGCAGTCTTTTTTTTGGAACAACATTTACTCGATATTTTGGCTGAGTTGCTCTATGACCATCTCAACATGAAACTGACACAAGACAATAATTAAATGAACGCTTTTAAAAGCCAGCTTTCTAAATTAAAGTAATGCAAGTTTTTAGTTGGTGACAGAATGAGGCTGACATTTGCTGTCGTCGTATAATATTATTCTTGTCACTCAATCAAACACAGCATGGTTGGTTAGTGGGGTTGTCGAGAATTAAATTGCATATTCGTTTCTTAATATATACATGTAAAATCTAGCCTATGCTAAATAAGGTCGCAAAATCAAAGTTAAGAACCACGAAGCAAAAACTGCATTATCTTTTAGAGTCTTATGAACGACTCACGAAATATGATGAGATTCCAAAGGGTTGAGAAAGAGAGAAAACTTACAATGCTGAGATCCTGGACTTTTGAGGGAGAATGTGATGTTCCAGTTGAGTGATTTTGTTATATTCCAGATTCCTATAAAGCAAAAAACTCGTTATTTTCTCACTTTCACCCATTCTGAAGTACCATTACTTCGCAGCTCATGTTCAATGCCCTCAGTTTCATTACGGACAAATAAATACATTTGCAGTACAAAATTTACAAAAACATATGGTTGTGTAACACTAAATGTGACTAGGCATTTCTTCGTTATGCTGTACATCTCTGCAGATTTAATTTTTGCACACTGATTTTATCCAGCAGTTGTATGACATGGTTCACAACGTTCATCTTTTGATGTAAAGCGGTAACTTTTTCTTAAGCCAAGCATGTCCCATTGAATTCCACTATCAAAACTCTTGCCATAAATTAAAATTAAAACTAAATGAGCATTTTCTCTTAAGGTTGCAAAAAGCAATGAGAGCAAGAGAACCTACATAACTCATTTTCCATTCAAGCGAATGTTAGACTGTACGGATACAAAAGTGATGATTGAGACATTGGGCCCAAAATAGTGCGTATTAAGAACATCACTAAAACTTGTAGTATACAAAATCTAATTTATAAGTACATGACACCATTTACTTCCTGTGAATTAGCTCAAGTTTATTGCTCAGATGCTATAATTACAAAAATTTGTCATTTACTTGACGATTTGACATTTTGGATGTATAGGAATTTTGCCTCATTGACACGTGTCGAATGGGGAATATAGATCACGATGACGATTGTGGATGACGTCGCCAAGTGGTGGTCTGAATGCTGGAGCTCCAAGTGTTTGGATTGGCTTGGTCTGTCTCCAATGCTTAGGATTCGTCGACCCAATTATCCAGAGCTTATGTATTGTGAGAGCCATGGGAAAAGAAATGAACAAAGACGGCGAAACCACATTCGTTCGACTTGCGACCATCCTCTTATTACAGAATATCTCTCTTGTTGTAAAAGGAGGACGATTGCATAGGTAGCATCATACATACAACCAACTAATGGGCATTTCCTTTCACTCTCATCTCAACTCACAAATAATGTGGGGGACTATACTAAACCTAATAAGCTGGGAATTGTAGGAAATGGGAAACCACTCACCACCAACAGTGTAATAATTCCAAGCGGATAATATAAATGACGAGTGCGTTAATTTAATCACTTACAAAAGTTCCACCTGTGCTGGAATTACTGGGAATGACATCAATCCGTTACGAGATAACGTCAATTCTTTCAAATTGCTCAGTTGGGAAAATGTGCTTTCACCAAGTTCTTCAATGAGGTTAGATGACAAGGAGCTGCAATTTGAAAATTTATGTTAGAAAAAAATGAACGTAATCCATAATTTTTCAACCGATACATGCTGAACTGTATGCATACATGTACATATCTGTGTAAGTTACGCTGTACGTTGCATAAATAAAAACGAGAGCTGTCTTCACAAAGGAAATCTGCTCCAGAATGCCCAATAATAAATGTTTTTTTAACTAAAACCCATTTCCTCCACGTGTTCGGTTGTGCTGCTAGAAAATTTCCCATCTATAGTTTTTACGGAAGCGGAGTGCGTCCTTAAGTTTAATACCAAATACGCATAATCATTTATTCCCCTCGGTTCACTAGACAGAAATCTCTGTTGTCTGTGCCGAATTTATTGGCAAAGTTTCAATTAACTGTTTTATCATTTCTGAAGTACATTTTATCTACGCTTTTCCCTGCTTGCTGCGTTTCCGCACGCACTCGATAACAAAAAATAGCGAAATAACTTTAATTTTGTATCTCTCTGAAATCTGCTGGCTGTGCATGCGTTAACTTTCTTGGCAAAGAACTTCACGCGAGTTGACTAGAGACGAGCTAGAATTAATGGGTTTGCTTAGAAAAACTATTTCTGATTAAATTTACGCAAGTCTGGAGACGTGTTTAGACCGTCTGTGATCGCAGGCAGAAAGGTTACTTAAACAATTCTACAACTCGCGTGCCAAATTGCAGTTATTGTGTCGTTATTATAAGAAAGAGTCAATTTGCCCCAAGCAAAGTTTAGTATTGAACATGGCAAAGCAATCGAAATGTTAGTCACACAAGTAAAACCAAGTAAACCCAAACATGAATCCTGCTTTTTAAAAGTTGAAATGATAAAATTGGAATGTTCGAATCAAAACATCTAATTCTGTTCAATTCGGAATTCCAAGGCGGATAATTTTCTAATTCTAGAATTGCTGACTGCTTAAAATACTTTTTCATATTTGGATATAATTCGGAGATGTTATACAAGCAAAGGTTTATAAAACCATTGGAATATCTGGAAGATCAAAAGTAACTAAATACAGATATCTAATTCTAATAAGAAACGACAGGAATCCTGTGAATATAAAATGCTACAAACTAACTGCATGCAACATTCAGAGACCAAAATTGAGTTCAGTTTTAATAGGTTCTCATTCCATTCCATAATATTGCTCAGCATTTTTATTTCGGTCTACTGATCTCCTGTCACAGTGGATAGTTTATTCAAATTGGATTCCGAAAATAATTTAGGCTCCTCTGCCCGAGTCTTATTGCTATTCCAAGAGGCGGGGGCGGAAGCTAAATGAGCTGATCGCTGTGGTATGACGTGGCACCATTGCACTATTTACTCAAATTTAATGTATGGTAAACTTATTAAGATTATAATATATAAGATATTGACATAACACGCATAATATTTCCAAACAAAAAATACAAACTTACAAATTCTTTTATTATATTGTATGCGAAATTGCATAATATACGCTAATAAAGTAGCCGACTTTACATCAAATCAAAGGTGTTATATAATGTAAAGTATATATGTAACTCACAGTTCATGCAGGCTCTGCAGTCTTCCAAGTTTCTCTGAATCCACCCAACTGATGTTATTTGAGCTGAGATCCCTGAAAAAAAACGTTATTTTTAAGTTTAGTCCTCAAGTGCATGCATTCAAAATTGATGTAATTCTACCGCTTCGAAATTATGCACCATTACTATGTGCAAATATAATCAAATCATTAACAGTGGCAATTTCCAAAATGTTTGCGATTGCTGAATGAACTCGTCGTTACCTACAGATGATAGTACCGTTTTAAATACAATTTTGCATAATGGTTGGCTGTTGACAAGCGTGCAAATATTCGGCTCATCTTCGGTTGCAATCCCACGAGGATAATATGTTTGCACTGTGTACATTGTTCACAAGAATATGTAGGACACGAGTCACATTTGCTACAACGTCCTCAAGGATCAACAAAGTCGTCACATTAAACTTATGCAAATACTTATTTCTGTCGACGGTTGTTGATAGTTTTATGGATGCACATATAGGAGGAGCTCTAGACGAGCTACTTTGGAAGGCGAGTCACAATTACAAATTTAAATGTTAATGTGTTGAGTGGATGGAACATGTAGAATTTTGAATGCTTTTGTCATTGAATGGATTATCATAGCAATTCCAACTTCAACTCTGCAGATAAAAATATATGAATCAGCCAGACAACTTTTATTCCGTATACGAAAATTACAACTGACCAGCACAACGATGTTATTGATGCAACAAACGTCGTAAGATTTTTGTCTGCTATATCAAACGTTTGGTGGATGCGACAAGAAAATATGACCAAACTTTTTTCGGTTTGCATTGTCACTTAAAAGGAAGACGATTTACAATATACATATATAATCATATCGCCATTGTTGTTGTGCCACGAATATTTTGCAAGATAAGTATAGTTCTAAGCAAGAATGGAGGTAATAATATCACAAATATTTTGAGAAAGCTGAAAAATTCTGAGAAAGTGCCAAGTTGTAGTTGGAATGCTGAGAACAAAGCCTGATAATGACAAGAATGATGACTGGTGGCAACCTCAACTAACATGGGATGAAGATTTAGTCCAACACAATCCAGTTTTATCTAGCAATGAAAACTTATCTCCCAAATCCGGACATTTCCGCAAATGATGCTTAGTTTTGATATAAAGATGCAGTTTGAGGGTTATTCAAAATGTAAGATTTTTCTGTCTTTTTATAATACTGTCTAATGATTGAATTCCATTGTATTTATTCAAAACCTATATAATTGTTCTCCTTTGAAGAAAACTATATCCTCCCAATGACCTTAAATAATTGCAGCAGGATATTTGCACACTTGTTCCCCATAAAATTGAAACGCGCAAAACTGCAGGTTTTAGGTGAAAAGTGTATTTCCAGAATTCGCAGTCGTCTCTTTTTTGTTCGTCACAAAGGGAAACTTATTACATTTCCAAATGAAATGGAAAAAGTTTGGGATGACAACTTTATGGTTATGACCATCAACCATTTGTGGACGTTGCAGTTTGTTCTGCAAACATAAAAGGGGGTTGTAATCATTTGTTACACTTCAAGTTGTTCTCCACATCATTTTTTGTATGAGCCGTTATAAATATATATATGTATATATATAGGCTTTGGCTGAAGAACTACTAGCGAACACTGAATAGGCAGTGGAAAGATGGACGCATTTTGAGGAATAAAGGGAAAGTATGCAAACAGCGGACCCTTATAGGTAATCCTAAACCCAATCCAACTAACTACATTGAAATAAGTCCAATAATATTTGCGACCAGTCTTAGTCCGGGTCATGGAACTGAATCACTTTCATTCAGACCAAGCCGATCAATACTCACAAGTCCCTGTCATCTCCAATAAATCCTTGGGCCTTCCTCACCAAATAAGGAATGAGACGACCACACCAGTCCTATTCCTAGCTCTCCGAGGACTTTTTATGATAAACAGTCGGATTGGATAACTAACAATTCTTGAGAACTAGCAATTTTTCTGTTTACATTAGACTCGGTATAATAGGCAATAGCTACCGCAATCACGAGAGAAAGTAACCGGATATTGTAATCTAAATCAATACATCATATCTTTTATAAAAATTTGCTACAAGGGTTTCACTCATGCCGAACTTCGCAGAGAATTGATAGTCCGTGCATTTTTTAGAGTACACACGCAGGGTAGAAGTAAGTGGTTGTGGTAAGTTCATTCCTTAATGGATTAGATATATCGTAAAATTGACTCATCCAGTCCAGACATGAGCCAGACAAAATTATTGCATACACACAACTGCCCAAAATAAAGTTGTGTAGAGTTCATAAAGATATCTTTCTTTCAACTCCCATTTGGAATTTCTTCAGACTGCGTCAGCTTTAGTTTCCTAGCTTCATTCACTCACAAAAATATTATCGAGAATTTTAATACAAATTAAGCATCATCACATCATCTACATAGCTTACAGACAAATTTATGATAAACCTAATCCAAAGAAAGTAATAAATTTTAAAATAAACACGGGTTCATAGTTTATGATAAGTAGGTATAAACCTATGTATATTCTTTATAGTGGTATACAACTATGTCATGTTATGAACACCTAATCTGTATTCCATGCTTTCATCCATGACAATTTGTCTCACGTATTATGCAGCTAACAAGAAGCACAAGCAACCGCCACAATAGTGTGAACCTAATCAATCAACTTCTTTGTGTATGCCTTAACTCATTTCCTGCCTCCATATCCTAGAAAGCGTAAATATACATACGCTTCCGTGGCATATAAAATGTCGCGTTGTGTAATTAATTGCTAATGATGGATGGTGGAGTTATGCAGCTCACATATATTAAGCGCATAAAGTCATCATATTTCAGTGAATGTATTATAAAGCACATGCACATTACATTATACATATATTAAAGAAAATAAGTACGAGAAACATATGAGGGCCTATCTGTATTAACCATCAATCCAATCCCAAAAATTACACTCAAGATAAATAATAAATTTCCGGATGTAATAAAACTAGTTTTTGGAATATCATACTTTCTACTAAAACGACCACATTATAATATCCCATTGCTCATTTAGATTTTTTGTTGCAAAACAAATACATTACTTACGAGTAGTACTATGCAATATCCAGCAGGATGTAATTTTGGCTGACACAAAGTGTTAGATTATATTACTTTAGCACAGCACGGGCAGCTTGGAATTGATATGTTTGAAGGATTTTCGAGGATGTGAGTCTAGATTTAAACTCACTTTCAAGAATTACTATATAAACTAGTCAAGTCTTCTATGAAGCTTTCATTGCACATATTGATGGATAAAAACAGAAAGAGCAGTGCGACATACTTTCTTCAAAAAGTCTGGACCTCGGGTGATGTCTCTGGTGGAGAAAGGTCCGTTACACGCTTTTAGTTGTTCAATAATGTTTTGGATAGATGTGTCATGGAGAAGAAGAAAAATTTGGGGCAAATGTCATTGACAAGATTTGGCTTGGTTTGATTATCGCACGTGAGTGTCTGCTTCCATTTCACCAAATCTCTCAACAAAGAAGGCAATATAAAATGAGATGTGTAGTGGTATGGTTGCATCCTATAATGCTGTGTCTCATGACAAATAAATAAATACAGTTGTGTGTGCGTGCAAGATACAATAGTATCTTATGTAACTTCACTAGTCATTTATGCTCCTTTGGCATCCACAGTTACTTTTATATACTTACATATATGTATATCGTGGCTGGATAGACTTTCTCCAATCTCATTTCTTGAGAGAGAAAGTCGGGGGGAAAGCTAGGCATGTTGGGTGGATGGCATAGTGAAGGAATGCATGTCTACCACCATGAACAAAATCTGATAAAGACTTTCACTACTCTCTGGCTACATTACGTTATTCAAGGTAGAAGAGAAAGCGTCTGAACTTACAATTTCCTTGCAGACACAGGGATCCCATCTGGAATGTAGGTGATATTCTGTCCCGAGCAGGTCACAATCGGAAATAGAGCCGGTCCAGATTGCAATGGTTCAGATGTGGATGGAGAAGGTGAGGGTGCTGTGCAATGGCATTTTTGAGGACAGGGTGGCAGTGGCAGTGGTGGCAGAACTCCATTTGTTCTAGTTGACCCCGGCTCATTGGTATGCTGGATGGTATGCTGGATGGATGAGTGGGTGCCACCAAATAAAAGTAAGAGTTGTAATAATACCAAGAAAATCAAGGGTTTTGCTTCCACACTCATTCTCTCTCCTCTTGATATTCACTTCCGCTTAAGTTTACAGCGACCCTTGAGATCTCCTATTTATTCCAGTTAGGGTAATTTTACTGTCTACGGAAATTGGTTCGGGGAGTTGTTGGAGTTTATTTGTTCTTTGGGGAACATTGTGTATTCAAACCCCTTTGGTCACTTTTGGTAGTCTTGATAATAATATTTGGACACATCCAGTCACGATTGCACATGCAGGTGAGCGAGTAATTAGTGTATCTGTAATTAAAAAAATAAAATTTTCCAATTAGTTCAAGTTTAAAATTTATAATTACTCAAGAATTTAATAAAAAGTCCTGCCAATAAATTACCAAATTAAGTTGCTTACTAACAGCAAGGCCAAAAATTAACACATTTTGAAATGTGTGCAGTTGAATATTGAGGATTGCGCTTTACATTAGAAATTAACAATGATCCAACAATACCAAAATGTAGATTATATCGTAACTTTTATTGTTTAAATCTGCTTGGCTCCATTCTACAACTGCTTTCACTTGTCGCTTACATCTGCAGCCGAGTCGTAAATTACTGCCACTTTTCTAATCTAAATCTAAATGGTGTACATTCCATTTCCACATTTTAATTCCAAATTTCCTCTCCAATGTAATACATACCAAGAGTGAAAGTCTTATAATACATTGGAATCTGTTTTTCTTCCTTGCTCAATATGAATGAACCGCATTCTGAAATTATTGATTTCATTCTATACTTCGCAATACTGTAATTTAAAACGACAGCTCACATTTAGAATCGATGACAATTTAGTAAAAAAAAAAGAAGGACGTAACCTAAATTTATTGCTCTTTTTATAATAAACCATGATGATAAAGGCGAAACAATCAGGTCAATTGGAAACAACAAAAAATTCCTCCATTGAACGAACCAACGAAGAGAATTATTTCTCCATGTAATTTAAACATGGAGAAATAATTCTCTTCGTTTGGATTCCAATCGACGTGGAATACTTGGGCACTGTTTAAATACAATTTTTGCTGAATATGGGATTTTTCATCTGACGACATGTAATGTTAAGTGTAATTGAACAAAATCAATTCTGGTCTTTAGGGACCAATTTGCACTTTCTACTTGAGATCACTTTTCACTCAATCAGAGTAAACTGAGAAAGTTATTCTGCAATTTACGTAGAAAAACTAGAGTTGTAATAATAATAATAATCATCACAGTATATTTTTATCCATATCTATGTGTGTGACCAGAATCTGTAATTTCCTAAATTTTACAAAGAAGTAGAAGAGTATACTGTTGCGTTTCATTTTTTCGATATAGGCAGAATCTCGGCGTCTTTGACAGACTAAAATTAGTTAGTCATCTTATGTTGACTGTACATTAGATTGTCGCAGTAAGGCAATTATGTATAGCTTGATTGTGGGCGTCTTTTGTAGCAGTGGTGGTGGTATTACAACAGCTCAGCGGAAAGCATATCTTAGTCTAAATCATTTCCAGCAACATCAAATAACAGTATATACCACATCGTCTCAAAGTTTGGTAAGAGAGAGAGAGAGAGAGATCAACTACGCTATTGTGCCATGCCACTACTGTGTGTGGATGCTATCGAAATAAGAGTGCTGTTTCCTCAATCCCTTCCTCCGAGGTCTGGTCTCTAGAGTAGAAAACTAGCGTCTGACAACTTTTCTGTATCAAGATAGCAGAATTCAGTGGTCATTCGGTCAAAGCCCTTGCCATTGTTGGACTGAGACGATGTCATGATGCGATTTCTTTTTATTGAGATAGTTGTAAGATATTGGATGATTCAGACATAAAATATATCCGTGAGACATTCATACGAGTTGATTCCTGCTCACCCTAAGTAATTCTACCCGCACCAACTGACCAACCTCCCTTCTTTGAACTAAGAATCAACTATGGAACGGAGGCAACACGGTTTATTTCTTATTCCACCGATGGGATCATAGATACTGCATTCTTCAAGTCAAACAAGCCATCAAAACAGCTATAAAATCAAACCCTGTCCGTTTGATGCATCTTGAGCTAGGACCCTCAGTCCTCACTTTATTGTGTGTCTTGCTCCAGTTCTCGGCGATATCGGAAGACGTAAAGTGCAGCGTGTTCAATGCGATATTTTGTTTGTACACTGTACTACAGCAGAAAGATATGTAACAGCTTGTTGGATTTTTTCCTTCGAGGCAGAACAACAAGTTTTGTTTTATCGCCTGTCATCAAATCTCAAATAAAATCAACGACTAACCAGATTGTTTCAGGTAATTCGTTTCTGTTTCAAATCTCGTAAAAACTGATATGTCTCAGATTTTGCCATTAATATATTTAATATATCAAAAAATTATCATTTTATCTGAAATTGAGTAATTTTGGAAACTCAGAGTATTTTTGGGGAACATGCTTGGTTTCCTGTCTAGACACCATATATCAATCATTTTACCATCTCATTTTTAAACTGTCACACTATTTTTACCACGCTTTTCGTTCCAATCCACCCGCATGGATGTCTTTGAGAGACCTAATCCGATTCCACTTCGGACTGAGTGCTGTTGCTGCTGGCTAGAGCTAATGCAACTCAATCTGTGTATTTCCACCGTTATGCATTGTACCAAGTAATAACATAGTAATACCCGGGTAGTAGGGATTGGAAGCAACAATCTCAAGCCCATAATTCACAAGCCGAAATTTCTTTAGACGTTCCGAAATCTCGTAAGCAGCCCAAAAGCTTTTCAGTAGACCAGATTGAATAACAGATTATAGTATCCTGAATGGACGTTGTTTTTTGTATATTGCATATGTAGTTGGTTGCTTATTTATGTAGTGCAATCCATTTGCTCGTCAAAGGAGACACTTGCAGATTTTTATTAAGATGTACTGCATGTTGTTTGCCCTTTTCTATGCAATTAACAAATTCATCCGCTCGCCAAATATGAATATGTACAAATTTAAAGTAATTAAAGAAACGTGCGTGTATTTATAAAATGCCCAACTCAACATGCTGGTTTTTGTGTGTTTTTCTAACTTGCACAAATTATTGGTTCATTAAGGTGCATATGAATTTGCGTGCACTCTCCTATGGGAATTACGTGACCATTATTATTTTGCACGGCAAATGAAGCAATGTTCTTCAGGATTTCCCAAATACTAAAACTTCACTAACTGACGCAGAAACAACAAATATACTGAAAGCACTTTCTAGATAAAATCTACGAATTGCGTGCAACACGTATGTATTCCATCACGACATGAGTGACCAGAGTGACTGGCTGGTAGAAAGTGCGATGACTGCTAAAGCTGGTTACATATTCCTCAATGTTTTTAAATGCCTTTCTTCCAGTCCTCCTCGATTACCATTAATGACAAATCGCTTTGTTTTCTTTCGCACGCCTGCAATGACCCCCGTGGAAAATTCTCTACTTCATTTCCTGTTCCTGTTAACGTGTCCGACTTACCATAGCCAACGACCATGACAGGGACTTATATAATAGTTAAGTAACCGGTATGTACCACTAAATATTATGATTATCAAAATGAACCGTTTTCAAACGCTAAAGTGAGAATTAGAGCATCCGGAGGTTACAGCCTCAATACTATGTCATTATTGTGATATTAGTTGTGTGTCTACCTCGTTAAATCAAAAATGGGAAATAGATAAAATGTTGCCAAAACAAATGGAGGTTCTGCTGCCAATAATACCCGGGTTTATTGTATCTGACAGATGCAGTCCATTAAATTGAGTTGGTCGAATGATGCCCTCAAAAAGCACATATGGATGGATGGATGCCCGTTGCCTGTACAGAGAGCAGAGAGCTCATGTCGCTACACATCCAGTGAAGTGCAATGATGATGATGATGACGGAATGATGAGGGTGAGTGCTCGAGATATCTGAAATACAATTCCACCCTGGGATTGAGAAGAAAGAGAAAGCTGCTTTTGGTGTTCAGATCAGAATTCCGCAGCTGTAGAGCGGATTATTGACGTGGTGGTGGTTGAAAGTGGTGGTAGGTCATCACAACGCCTTACAGGCCACACACAAGAGGACACACAAGATCAAATGAAGGAAAGCACAAACGAGCCGTCGTTTCTTCCGCATCAACGCTTTGACTCTCGCATTGATGTACAAACAAATAAACTCCTCTGCTGCTCCTATTCACTTCACGACTAGTTTTATTATAGGCAAGCTACATGGTTTTGGTGTGGGCATTCAATAGATGTTAGTTGGATTAGCTACAATGCAAAATTGTGCAACTTCCGCCTTATTTTGCTAAATTCCAAAGTTGAAGTTAATGACGAATTTATCGATTTGATTTTATAGATTGCATTTTCAGAAATTGTATTATTACTTCGAGTTTATTAGATGAATTAGTGATTATTACATTTTTACATTGAATTATTAAAAAACGAACCCCAAAGTAGTGATAATGACAATAGTGGAGATAGGAGTCGTATCGTCGCTGTCCCTCCACACCCACTCATTTACATGCAATTTGTGTTAAGAACCTCAAAGACGTTGTTTTGAGTCGTAAAGTGTAATGAGTAAATTTTATGGCGCTCTAAATCTTCCCATTTTGGGAGGTAATAAGTCAAGTGTTCGAGTGACTGAGTGTCATCACTGAGAGACGTTGACCTGGGCGTATACTTATACACAACTTTATAGGCAACCAAGTCATGTGCCACTGCTGCTGGTGCCAGGAGTAGTGATTCGTATTAAACAAGCGTACTCTTATTTGCCTTGGTTGTTAGAAAGTTTGTTGCCGGAGTCAACAGAACTCAAGGCCAAACCATTTTAAGTCAATCGATCAAAACAACGTTAAAATTGCAACGCCTTTCTGCATCAGTTTCATAGATCAAGTTTCTGATACTCAACCAAAACTACTTTGTGTATAACAGAAGACCAAACTTGAGCTTGATGCCAACAAGGATTCTTGGAGTTTTCTCTTTGCTCGGGTGAAAGCAACCATTCCAGAAAACTGGCCAATTTTCTGTTCCTTCGTACAATTGAGACAATTGAAGCAGTTGCAGTTTTCCTTCAATTTGAGTGGAAACACTCGCATCACCAAAACAAAGACCGGACCATTATGATCTCTCATTTCAGAATTAATGCTTCTTTTCGTGGCAATTACGTCCGAATCACGCCAATGGACGTCAACGTGAATGTGGGGTGGACGGACTTGGGAAGGAAATGCAACTACTACAAACATTTTAAAAGAGCACTTAAACTTCGGGGAACACAACGAACACAATTTTCCTTTTCATTTACTCTCACATCGAGCTCTGCCTGTTCTTCCTTGAAAGGATTAAACGCAGTGGTCTCCCTCGCTCGTTGTGACTTCTTCCTTGTTCGTGGTTTTGCTTACTCTTTGACTACATACACATTTTGCTTTTGCTTTCTCTTCTGTCGGATCAACTCAATTTACTTTAGTGTACATCCCTTTTAGTTGGCAGTACAAGGCGTCCATTTCTCTTTTGGCACTTGACCTCCTGCAGTGGTTCGGCTTCATTTCACCAAAGAACAACCAAGAATAGAATAGAATAAGTATATATGTCTATTTGTAAGCTGCTCGTCCAGGAAGTGTGATGGTTTGCTCTCATTCCTCACTAAAAGCAGCAGCAGCAGGTTTGGCTTATCCAGAACATAGTTAGTTAGACTAAAAGTCAGGCTAACCCAAAACGGACTCCTGACATGGAACATTCATTAGCATTATAAAACAACAGCAACAACGATACGGCACGATGTATAAATAGTATTATCGGTGTATTCCCCATGTTATCAAGATTTGACTTTTGTTTTAACAGTAATGCTTGTTAGCTAATCTAAATCTAATCTCTATTTTCCTTACTGCTCTGTTTTCTTCTTGCAGGAAGAAATATAATAGGGAAGCATCTGGAAGAAAATGCCCCATTTGGGAGTGCTTAAATAATATCTAAATCGCTCATCAGCAGTTGTGCAGTTGTGCTTTAAGTTGCATGGAGTTCAAATTGGGTGACGGAACATTTTAGAATAATAATTCATCAGCATAAAAGAGAGAGAGGGAGGTATTATGGGGCCATGTTTTATGCAAGTCTTGCCAAAGTAAATAAGTTTAAGCTCCTGATTTTGTCTTGGGTACTTTTTGATGGGAATTGAAATCTTTCTCGTGTAAGATGTCATACGGTGTGTGCATTTCAAAATTATACATTTTCTGAATTTCTTCCTCTTGTCTCTGGCAACCAGTTGTGCCTATGAACTCAGCCTGACTTCAGCCAGTGAAGATGAACGTTGGCTGTTTTTTACGGAAAATGTGCTCGTGCCCAACACTCGTCGTACTTTGTGCCAATTCATCGTATTTCAGAAATTCAGATTCACTTAACTTTGCTCTGCTCCACAGATTTTACGATCGCTGCCAAATGTCATATCTTTGAATATCAAAAAATTCTGGTTGGAGGTTTCTGTGTGAAATATTGAATTCAGAATGAGACCAGAAAAGCGAATGAGTAGCCAACAGTTGGGCCCTTTCAATAGATCGGAGGATATAAAATTCATATATTTTTTAAAGAGTTCATGACTCTGTTTGAGCTATATATTATCTGTTTTGAATGAGTTGACGAGAAACGTTCATTAAACAAAATAAATACAACTCTGTCAAATGCTGATATTTTGATTACAACACATGCAGCGCTAACGATAAGTAATTTGTTGTGGTATGCACGGATTCATTCATCAACTTGTAGAATGGGTTGGAGTTGGCGTTTCAAATTGTGCACAAGCATAACTTGGATTACACCAACGAATCCAAGTAAGTAGCTGGTTAAATTGTACACCCCAAAAACTAATACGACGCCCATCAGAATCTTGGTTAAGGTAATTACTGCAATCAGAGAGATGAAGATTTTATCATTTCTGGAACAGTTCCAGAGAAAATATTTAAGCATGCAATAATTAGTTGGGGACTTTTCAGCTAAATGATTTCTTGGCATTTGTGCCATGTTCTGTCAAGCACAGTAGTAGTCCGTCACTCAGATCGTATATACCCGAAACGTCATTCATTCCGACGACGACTCCTCAAGACTTTATTATCTCTGTAGACACACATTTTCACAGTCTTTTTTTATAACATTAAGAACCGCAACCTGAATGCAATTACTTTTTGCTGGTGTTTTTATTACTTTCCATGTATCCACAATAATCCAAATATAAGCTTTTTATTTTCTTATCATGACATACTAACTTTTTTTTATTATTTTCTCCATTAAATACAAAGACTTCACAATTAATTGCTCTGAACGAGCACAAACAAGCACCTATCCAAGTTTTATAGTTGTGACAGTGCCTACACGTAGTCAATGCTTTAACTAAAACTGAGGAGAAAGTTGGTTTACATATTTTCATTTGTAATTCATAAATGCGCTTGGTGGCTGCTACTACGCATATGAAATCTAGAGGAGCATGTCATTGAACTTCTGCCCTCTCAATTTCTTTTCTGGAAACAGCCACGAAGGTGACCAAATAACTCAACCAGTTCATTTCCCATTTGCCTAGGTCAGAAATACCAAGAGAATGGAATGTGGGAAAGTCTTATCAAGAAAGGATTTTCTTAAAATAAATTCTGCTCTTAATGCAATCAAGTATAATTCCTGACTAATAACGAGAAAAAATATGCGATGCCAAAACTAGGCGAGGAGTAATGAGAATTGAGGATTCAAGATTAAAATGAATCGCTTGGACCCGTTTGCGTTTACGTCAACGAAAGTGAACCCAAATGTAAAGCAGATCGTCTGGTGGTAACAGGTATTAATGGATTAATTGCTCAATTTATCATCTTAATGTCCTCGATTAGCTACTACTTGAAAAACATGTCTTGCCTGTTTCTTAATGGCTTCTTCACGGTTGCTCCCTTCTGTGATGAAATTACTGACATCTTGTTTAACAGAATTGTAGAAATGTTTTCATTTTATACACTAGCGTTGATACAATCTAGTGCAATTAGTGGCCATGCAATATCACTTGTTCAATTACAAAAGATCAAGTGCATATTCATGTGAATAGTATTTGTGAATACGAGGACAACCAGCAGAAGAATTGAGATTTGTGTTTGTGGATATTGAGATAGAAATTCCTTCATAATTTTGCAAGTATTAAGGAATATGTATTCTCATACAATTAAAATAAATATAGACGATTGCTATAATTGTGCAACTCTTGGTGTTTCATAGCTCGAATTAAAATATAATTGTGCAGACTATACAATTGAGGATATTGACCGTCCGTCTGATACACCGACCGACATCACGTGGCATTATTCCCACTTTCATTTTTGGATCAATTATTAAAGTCTCCAAGTTTTTTGTCTAGATTGCAATAGCACTGGTAGGATCGGGTTGGGGGTAATTTACTTCCACTTCCTGACGGAAGAAAAGTCACGGAAAAATAGTCATGTTTGGGTTGCGTGGGCATTTAATTATTAAAGGTGTCCCACTCCTCAAGCTGTTCCAATTTTGTTCCTCCATTAAACCACATGCATTTGCTTTCCTACAGAAATCGAACCCAACCGAATTTGCACATACCCAGACTGCAATTTTCTCTCACACGACGACTGCCACTGACTTTCCCAACACAACCTGGATTGTGTAATTGTCTTTGTCTGAAAGGCAGGCGACGTGCAAGTCAAGTGTGGTATAAGTGATCAAGAAAGTGGGAGAAGTGGTAATAATAAGACAACGGGAAACAGTGTGTGGCTTTCACCAGCTCACGATATTTTGTTTGCTATCATTCCACTTTCTGGTATGAGGAAGTGCGAAAATGCAATAAATTCACATTATATTTCCTATTTGCTGAACTAAACTTGGGAAAACTTTAGGTGTTGAAGTTATTAAATACGAAAGTTATCCATAGTCTCCCCATGGTTCTGGTATCATTTAGCTTCATTGTTTCCCACTTGCATTCTCAATTTAATTGAATCTAGTCCATTAGATATGTTATGCATGGACTCTCTAAGAAGTTAAACGAAGCTATATTTCTAATAAATAAAAGCAAACTACATGCAGAACTTAAATAGCTCTTAATTTAGATTCCTAAGCTTCTACGATCCGTAAAGGTCTACACGATGTGCTTTCTCCTCGTGTTTGCAGACGTGCTGCATAATAATTTTAATTATAAATTATAGGAACAGTGTGAGAACAAATGGAGCAAATTCTCTTTGTGCAGATTAAGGTCACAAAAAGACTGCTTGGTTTTACATAACTTTGCTTAATTCGCCCAAAAATCCTGCTACATCTGTGATTTAAGATTTCATAAATTTTGTCAAAGCATTATTATGAAATTACAATATTTAAAATTCTGAGCCCAGAATCAAATATGAACGAATTTGGATTCTTCGATGCAAATTGGCTTCGCTACCCCCGATTGAACTACTTTCTTTGTCTTAACCTTAATTCGTTCATTATTTTAAGCCCAGCCCATCTTATTAGTGGAAAGACAGGGGTTTTCGTTAAAGCCGTTGAATGCATAGGGTTGAATTTATGCGCGTAGATTAGCTGGCTCGTTAAGAAGACCATAAACACAGATAACAACAAAGCAGTTGTTCATCGTTCAAGAAGAAGATGAGCAGTGCAGGCAGAAATCTCACGAAATGGAATGAAACAAACGACGCTATAGTTATTGGACAGAGCTGTATTTACCTTCCTCAACTCAAATGGTATTTGGAACTCGGGGGTTTTATTGATCATTAAAACGTAACTATGTAACTACGTTCGTCCAACTTGCTTTTCTTTGAATTGGAGGAATCTCGTTTATTTTATGTCTCAATACTCTAAAACTGAGGGTTATTGTGGAGTTGGGCTGATTTCCTTGGGCAAAGGAAATGACTAACACTGCTGCTACTGGTTGCTGACACTGTTTTGTTGTAAGCACAGAGACAGGGACTGCCCCACTCCACTCATCATTAAGAAAGTTGCAGAAGAAAGCGTAATAACAGTACTACTAACTATGATGATATTGGATTCAGTGAGTGGTTCCATAATGGTAATACTGTATAGAATGCAGTAATTGTCGCCGATTATTCCTCTGCAAATGCATATTTCATGGGGTTTGATCTCAAAAGCTCCAGTTTTATCATATCTTAATCATCAACTAACACAGGGGCCAAATGCAAAGACACGATTACCCCAAAGCAGAATTTATTGTGGTTTTGTTAGTTAACTAAATCCTTATTTCATTTCACTAGCAAGTTTGTGTGAAATTCCCATGCAAAAAGGAATAGATTTTGGGGTTAGTAAAGTGCAAGCAAATCATATTTAAATTTAAATGCCTGTGTAAAGTAATGGAAATGTCATTTTGTAGCCCCAAATCTGATTTATGCTGTTGCACAATCTGCACAGAATCTGGAGGTTTTATAGAGCACAATCTAAAGTCAATCCTCTTTTTGGAAAATCTAAGTGTGTATCCAAATATGCTGAAAAATGTGGCATTGACTATGGATGAGTATCAAGAATGCTTTACTCCAAGTCTGAAATGCACAAGGAAGGATTTGATATAAAAATTTGTAGGTGAATCCTGTCTCAAGTATTAATAATTTGATCAATGCAATTTATAATACGATATTCAACGCCCCTGGCTGGATAAAATTGAGCATGCATCTGTAAATGAGTTGTGCATTGGTATCAGCTTACCACTTTTCCACTTCTGTCTGTCTTCAAGTCCAGAATAGAAGAAACTTTCCAAGTGAATTATGCGACCACCACTGCAAACTTCTTCTGTGAGTTAACGTAAAGTGAAGTCCGATTCCCCACGAAATATATCAAATCCTGTGTTTTAGCAAGATAGCCTATAGTCTATGTAAAGTGGTAAAGTGGAAAAGAGTTGAGGCGAAAAGTGGCACATGTAACAAGCCGTCATTCTTCAATCATTTCACACTATTCAATTCCAATTCATATTCAAACACACTCCTTCTCAGGATGAGAACTTATGTTTTCCATCATCCATCCGCAAGAACGGATTGATCACACAAAGTCAGCCATCAGGCAGTAATGCGAATATCGTCAGATTACACACTACCAAGATTTAGTTGGAAGAGAGAGTGGTGTGTGAGAGTAAGTTGTCGACTTGTTCGTAGAGTGTCGAGTGTAGAGAGAGAAAAGTGAGATCCAAAAATCCGATGAAAATAGCTCCAGTCAATCTGAACAAATTCCTGCCCAACGAGAGCGTGAATGTGAATGGTAGTAGAAGTGGTGAGTTCACTTAGTGAGAAGAAGTCAAGAGATTTCTTGCACAGCACATAAGTTGCGTGTATGAATGTGTGGGATGAAGAATGAAATGATGTTGAGACGCAGACAGATGACTTTCTTCAACGAACTAAGGAAGTGGTTCCCTGTTGAGACACCGACACCAAGTGATGTCTTCCACATGGAAGAGTCATTCTCTTATTCCGTCTACTCAACCCACGGAATCCAAATTCGCCCCGAAATTCGGTATGGAAAACCAGAGGACGGAAAACCCGGTGATGTTGTACAAGCTTTTTACTCGAGTGAAAGTCTACTTGGTGAAGGAATCCAATCCACTACGCTGCACGTTCGTTGTGCTCTGCTAAAATGTAAGTACAAAGTAGAATGCATGATCACCACCACCACATACATACCTCCAACTAAACCGTGTTATACTCTCTTCAAAGAAGTCTGTAATTCAATGACTTTGGAGCCATGCGCAAATTTTCCTCCTCTATTCCATTTCTATATTTTTTCTTTCACACTTATTAATTGTTAATTCAACTCTACAATAACCGCAATAATAATATGTCATTACTAATAATTGGTGCTTTTCTGCTTTTCACTTTCCGGGTCTTTAAACATCTGTATGTCGAGTGTCGAGTTGGTTGAATTATCTTGAGAAAAACTACTTAAACAAAAGGTCAGCATCTTTTTTTTTTAAATATGAAACAGATACTACACATAATTTGCATAAAATATTGCCTTCTATTCCACAACAATATGGTAATGTTCTCAATAACATTCTTGTAATGCTGAATTATTAGCGACATGAGAGCATTATTTACGGCGATGTAAAATCATATTTATTATGATAGCAGAGATGTTAGCTTGAGGAATTCGAATGCTACAAATGGATTTTGTTAGGCGTGGATCGTATTCTTGTGATCCGATCTTGCACAAAACGCAAGGCCTTTGTTTAAATGTTTAAAGCTGTGTGTGTGTGCATATTCAGTAAATGAGGAGCATGTTGCATGTTGAGAGAGACAGACAAAACAAGTGCTAGTTGTGTAGAAGGTGAGAGTTAAACATATTTAACTGATGATGACTAGGATTCACTTCGGTTCATCAACCCTCCTCTTCTTCAGCTCTTATTAGATAAAAAGAAGAAGAACTCCCATCATACATACAAACCCCGAACTTTTAACTTTTTATGAGACACCGGCATGTCCATTATCCATCCAAATTCAATGAAGAATGCATTTAAAAAGCTTTGCATTGTATTTACCAACAATCCTTTCCATCTCGTGGAGGTGGAATAATGCAACACGGCCAACAGTCAATTTCGACCAAGGCTTAAAACCCCAAAAACGCATTAAACACGCTGGAGACAACAACCCACGCAATACGCTACGCAGATTTCTTTAGGTGAAACTTGTACAGAGCTTCTCCCATGTTGTTTCTACATAGCTTCCGAAGAAGTATATAGGTATAAGTATTGAATATTGATGCATTACTTACGTGGTCATCATATATCTGTAATTATGCACTTACCACAGCATTATCATTGGTTGTGAATGTTATGCATCATATGAATAAATTGCGCCGTCTAACATACTTCCATGCCCAATGCACACATAATATTATGTAGCTAGCAACAGATAGTTCTTGACAGTAGTGAATGGAAATGGAAATATCTACAAGAATGAGAGCCACGCCAAATAGTGTAGAGTTACGTCGTTACGTGCTGTGTCTGCTGACTTTAATAATAATGAATACATGAACCAAGTTGGACAATTCAACCGGCTCTGACTAAGGTTCCATTTTTCATAGATGTATTTGCTGTCAAAATTCCATTTGCATACAAAAACCAAACAACAACACTCCTTGCCAGGGGATGATGAAATGAAGTTTCAGAAGGCTATGAGGCGAGGCTAAGACTTGTATTTATTTTTTTTTATTTAATTGAACACGCCTGTCAAATGCGGCTCTCCATAAAAATTGAATTTTCAACAATATATAATTTCAGCATCAATTCTTGTTGTTTTGGAATACCAAATACTCATCACGCATGTAATGCAGACTGCGATCTGATCCATTTCGAATAGGAATTTGTAAACATTAAATTAAGAAACATTCTTAAAAACGAGTTTATCACATCAAAATGTTTGGAATAATAACGTTCCTGTTTTATGCATGTGGTTCGTATTTCGTATGAAATTGCCGTCATTTAATATTTACTGTATCATCACTGGCTCATAAAACAATGTTTATATTCCTTTGTAAATTACATGAAAATGCAAAGTAAATTGCAATGGATGGGGAATAAAACAAGAGAATTCATCATTTATATTCATTTCTTTGCATCCAGTATTTGATGACCAGTGATGTGGTAGCAAAAAGTGAACGAATTTTCTCTTGAACTCATGCACTGACATAATATGTCAGACTTTGAATTAAACCATCAAAATGTATTGAAAGTAATAATTCATCAATTTTTCAGTTGTGTAAAACCAACATGTTTACAAAGAACAAAATAAACCGCATTATACTGCTGTAAATAATTTCTGGGACTCTTACTAAATTCTTTGAAATCCTACTCAGTCAGTGGAGACCTGAAACATTTGTTCTGCTAGTAAGAGCAACTACAGTTCATGAGATCCTGAAAATATGAAGAATCAGACAGGAATGTTGATTTTATTGGATGAATTTCAAACCACCATCACACGCAATTAATTAATACAAAGAAATCTCGTAAATCAACTCCCTCTCGTAATCGCAACTGCTGTGTGGAAAGAATCTACATAACTGCTGATTTATTCTAATCCTGCTGACGTTGACAATGGGTGTCGCAGATTTGGAGAGAATTTCCACGATTCCCCATCAATGACAATGAGTTCGCAATTGGTCTCAGTATGACAATCCATCCGACATGTACATATACCAAGTCTGAAGTTGCGAATTAGTTTGATGGCTTTGTAATTGTTAACTAGATAACAGAAAATGACACGAGTAAAAAATTGCCACCATAAATTTAGCCAATTAAGGTTACATCCATCCCTTTGTGAATCCTCCTATGCATATGCATGTGACATGGTGCACCCAAATTTAGAATCAATTTGATTGAACAATACACTCCTATTCATTTATGTATATATGTGTGAGAAAATATAAAATTCAGAAGTGTACATGTATCATGCACAATTTTAATGAGTTATCCTATAATCTTTTGTAATATTTAGTATGTAATCACAAAATGATGAACCGGAATCCCTCACAGGCACAACTGAAAAAATGTTGACAAGAATTGGCATGATCGGTTGAAATGTTTTTCGCATAACCAACTGTCGAGAAGTGAAAGTGTCAATTCAGATAAATTGTGTCAAGTGTGCAACCACATAAATTGAATGGAGTATTGAGAGTTTGTCATTGAATTCTGCGAATCTCCTTCAACCATCAAATAAGACGGTGTGGGTCGGTCGGTGCATGCTCTTCACAATTCCTCTCATCCATCTTTGTCAATCAATTCACCTTTCAAGATTCAAGTCTGCTTTCATTAATTCATGGTGTCAACTATGGTAATCTCCATCTCCATATTTTTGGCGTTCCCATTTCTCATTCCGTTCAGGGAATAGATTTTGTGGATTTATGTTATTGCACAACAAGTAGCCCTCCTATCTCATTCAGTTATGCATTGTCGTCTAGAAAATCAATTTAAACTCAATGTTTACACAGTCTGTCATGCAATCCTTTACATTATATAATTACAGTGGGTTCAGGTACCCCCTTAAATGTGTAGTGGCCTTCGTACGTATTATTTGTCAAAGTAATATGGCTCATCATCCAGCTCAACGAGTGTCGTTGTAAATTCAAAATTTACGTAACGATAAGGAGACTAAAGTTGTGATTTCCTTTTGTGATGACGATATACATACAGAAAATTGTATGAGGAAACTTGCCCTGCAACTGAATGCAAAACAATCCAATGAACGCATAATAAGCTGCCAAACTAGATTCTGCTTTATCGCAATAAGAAAGATGAGGTGCATATGAGAAAGACCAGCTTGTAAATCTGCGTTTGCAGAATAAGAAGTCTACCACCTGGGTCTGCTGGGGAAGGTTCCTAACCTTAGTGAATCTTTTTTTATTGGGGTGTAGATTATCTACTTAATGAGGAATAACTAACCAGCTTAATTGTATAGCATCATCAGATCCATCACCAACAAATATCAAGTTGAGCTTACTGTAATACAAACTAACTCGACATATTAAATACTTGTAATAATACAGATATAAATAGGCATATTATCATATAGGTAATCATTTTTTAGAATCAATAATTAACGGAATTTGTTCATCTGCATTAACAAATTCAAAAGTAACAAAATTATTTATTTAATTCCATTGGTTGTTTAACGATTAATTGTTGCTTATCTGTATCAAGAGTTAAGCTGTATGTAGCAATTACCGAGAAGTATGCTTATTCATAGGCTGGTATGTATCTTTAATATTCGTAATTTTCAGAGGTGGCATTTTAAATTATCACCAATAATACTTAGCACCATATGCACTATGAAAATGACTGACATCAGCTTACCCCGTTTTTATTTTATTGTGATCCGAAAAAGTCACCAACTAACACAATCACTATTAATTACGCTACTTAACAATTATGAAGAAACATTTCCATCCTCATAGAATTTGCATAATATATCGATTCACATCCATTTCATTTTATTGGCACTATCTCTATAGATAGAAGTATAAATTAACACATGAGAACTGTCGCGTTGTTGAACTAAATGCCCATCAAATTGGTGTTAGTATAAAGAAGAAACAACATTATTTGATATTTTATTTGATGTCACACAACCTCACCAAACAAACTAATCCTTAAATATCAGGCAAGCTGGGAAGCAGAGTTAATGGAAACTGGCTGGATTTTGGTTGGTTAGCATCTCATTAGCTTCGTGAATAATATATATTTCTCCTCGAATGAAATACAAGTGACACACTACAACATTTTTGGAACTGAACCGGAAAATGCACTTTGTTTACATTTATGGTTTAGGGCATGTAAACGTGGGTCTTATTTCTGTCCGATGTGAAGCAAAAGTCTTTCACTGCAAAAAATGTTTCGTGTAATTCCATTTACGTTGGTTTCTTGGCAGACACCCCCAGCTCACCAAACCGTCTTCAAAATATCAACTGTGGTTTTGAGGTTTCGTCTTTTAGTTGATTAATGATTCCTTAATATTTCGTTCGTTCCCCATCTTTGTCGCTTACTACTCAACCTGTTAAGCGTTCTATCTTTATGGGTTGTTTAAACGAATAAAATCTCCCAGAAAATTGGGGGTACAGCTCCCAACACTTGATTACCTAATAAAAATCACTAAAGTTAATGGAAATGTGAGAAATGGAAATTGGAATCACTTTTCACTCCACTTAATTTTATTTATATCACTTAGATTAACCTCTTTCTGTGGTCAGTGAGAATGAAATTGCAGTACAGGATGGATTCATGGCTGAGACTGAATTTAAAAAAAATTGCATAAAAAGATTCTTCGCTGAATTAAGACAATGCAAACTTTTGATTCAACAACCACAACTAACAATCAACAATGAATAAGATTCATTACTCCCCACGAATCTATAATAAAATGTGTGTTGTGGAGTAGTAGCGTGGTGTAGTTATTATAGCGGAATGACTTGGGGTTGGTTTTTACGTGGTGAGGGTGATCGCGTCGTTCGTGCCTAAATATTGGACCATTGAATTGCAAGTTAGTTTAGCTTTAGATTCGGTCGGGTCCATCGGTCTATGATGGTGAGACAGAAGAGTTGTTTCGTTAAGTTGCAAAAGCAGAAACGATGATGCGTGAGTACAACAACTTAAGCAAAAACTGTGGGATGAAGTGGCAGTTCAATGAATAATCCAGAGTTTTACTGAATCTTTTGCATTGTTCCTGTCTTGTCTACTTTTTTGTGGAGGATTGAACCAAATGGCAAAAGCTGTAAAAATCTACAATGTCGATAGCTTTATCAAACGAAATAGATTCTGTTTAACTTCAACCTTGCAAAATTTTGAACTCTTTATTATCAATAAATAATAGGTTTATCATAATACACGAGTATAGGAGATTGCATCGGATTGTATGTAGTACTTCAAGTTGGAGGCAAGTGCCAACTTATTTTACCAGGGTAGTGTCAATTGCAGCAATAAAATGAGTTGCAGAAAAATATGAATCCATATTCAGGCCACGATCAACAATTGTATACATACTATTGATATATAAGTTATGATGAGGGTATGTATAGCAAAAGCCCACCACATTCATTCAACGGTAATAAATTGTTCAAGTCACTTACAGAAATGTTTGATGTCTTAAAAATAAAAGTGCTCCGTGTAACAACGATTTGTTTAGTTTAGTTGATAGCAGATTTCATTGATTCCTCCTCCTTCAAACTCTAAATCATTGTTGATTATTGAGTTGGGCTAAAGTTTTGCACTAAGCACAAGTGAGATGCAATCAAGAGTATATAGATAAACTTGGGTTACTTGGTGCGTTGAGAGTTTGCTGAATGAATTGCTTTCTTGGTTGATATTCTGGTCGCACATCCTGATCTGATCAGGCTTCAAAAACTTCAGTCCGTAAAAGGCAACTTCTTTGGTTATTGCCCTGTGGCTCTGGTTGTGGCTAGTTTGGCTGATGGTTGTTGGTTCCCAGAAAGCAAACCTATGACCAACCAACTGATCATATACTAAGTAATTGGATGAAGCAATGGTTAAATATCGGTTTACTTCTGCCTGATCTCATAAAGCTGAACAACGTATGACCATTATGGAATTTTAGTGCATTGCATTATGATACTGTTTCCTTTACTTTTGAGCTCCTGCCAGAGGCAACAAACCTATAGTGAGTAATTGGATAATCATAAAATTATCTGGTGACCGCAGTTGCTTATTGTGATTTGTTGCTTAAAAATAAGAACCACCTCAAGACATTTTATGGTGGAGAGAGACAAGTACATGGTCGTCGTACTGATATGTGGTCCACCAATGTCAAAGGTGCAATTAATTTGCTTTGATGTAATATTGCCGCTTGACTTCATTAATTACAATATGGCTTGAATGACACTGCCACTACTTGTGAATGTGGGCGTTGTTACTTTTGAGAAACAATAAATAAAGGTGTTTCGCCATCACCATCACTATTATCACGATATGTACTACAATGTACTGCATTGGAAATATTAAAAATAATAGTTTAAAAATACATAGAAGTATAATGCATGTATGATACTCTGAACATTTTATAAGCTGTCCAGAAAGGTCAGTCCTCAGCTACAAAGTGTAATATGTTGGTACAGGCACAGGCATAATTTATTTCATAACCACTGCATTATAATCCAGACTCCAGAAGCGCAACAGACTTTTTCACTTTGTTTTATTGTGTGAATTAAGTCATAAAGTTTTAATTAAATATTTAATTTGTTGAGCTGATATATTTTACTACCACATTCTTCATTTAAACAACGCTACCAGTACGTGTGCCATTTTGACATCTGTTTCGTTGCAAAAAAAAACATTATTGCCCATTTTGTTGAGTCGGCTGCAAGATAGTTTCATATGCCTTTTACTATTGTGATGTGTTGGACTCTCAAGCATAATAGTCACAATTATCATTGCCACCAATAAAATGAATAATTGAAGAGATGACACAGTACCGTTTATGCCGTTGAGGGCTTATGGTTTGTTAAGTGAATCTGTGAGCAATTACAAAAGGAGCATGTTTTCCTTTACCGTTCAATACTAAAACGACTCCAAAAGTTGTATTGATCATCGGACATTGCACTTGCACCCAATCTGCAGCAATCCATCCTGCTTCGTTCTAGGGTAGAGTGGAAACAGCAGCAATAGGAGAACTGTAAGTTTCCTTCTTATTTTGCCATTTGAATTTTAAACTGTCGCTATCCCACTTAATGCTGTCGTTAAATATGTGCATATGCATAATTACTGGTAGTATGGGTACAGTAATGAGTATGGATTAACATCCCATTAAGTAGTGAATATTTTACTGATGGCCCGTGGCAGTGTGGCTACCAGCTAATTGCTTCGGATTTATATAATGAGACTGTAAAAATGTGCATGATAAGTGCTTGTTTTTCTTGTTAATGATGGTGTGCATATGATGCCCGTATCTCGTAAAACTAAATATAGACCCAACAAGCAATCACAATCACAATGGATGCATCTGGCCTTATTGTTCTTAGGTAGCTTGACAATTTTCGCATATCTTTTGATTAAATTGATTAGTTTTAGTTAAAAGCTTATCGAAATCCATTATCGTATGTCATTATTTTCAACTTTATCTGAAAAAAACAGATGGATTAGATCTCACTACATTTAGTTATCATGAAGAAATGTCAAACAATGTTTGGATAGCTTATTAGTCCTCTGTGTGGCAGATCATTATGAAAGAGTAGACGAAACAGGTTTCAACCACAGTTTGGTATAGAGCTTAGTTTGGGAAGATGGCTTCACATTTGTGCATACTGGCATTTTTGGTAACATCATGTCCATTTATTTCTTAAAGTTTCCATATGGTTAAAATATATGTTTATACAAATTCTAAAATTGTAAATTGATACACAGGCCGCCATGTTGGCAGCAGCGTCATCTCAGGGACCAACGGTTTACGAATATTTTGCAAACTCTCCAGATCTTACCGGCTTGGTTGCGGAGAACAGGGAATTTACGTAAGATTTCTCAGTATTTATATTAATCGAGTCACTCATTATTAACTTCAATTTAATTAGGCTAAACGGAAGGCATATTAGAATTATTAGTGGTGCCATACACTATTTTCGAATCCACCCATTGTTATGGAGGGACCGTCTCCGAAAATTAAGAGCAATAGGTTCGTTGATACATATTACATGTTATCTTCTTATCAGTACTAATAAATGACTGTAGGAGCCAACGCTGTCGAAACTTATGTACCCTGGAATCTGCATGAACCACGAATGGGAGAATTCGACTTTGGAAATGGCACAAATGACTTCTCAGCTTTCCTAGATGTTCGAAGATACGTAGAAATGGCAAAAGAGGAAGACTTGTTGGTTATATTCCGTCCAGGTCCTTACATTTGCAGTGAATGGGATTATGGAGGTAGGTCATTGTGACATAAATTGTTCTATAAAATATGTATGCCATGTCGCATCAATGATTATTGTGCACGTAAAAAACAGGCTTGCCGAGTTGGCTTCAACGTGATCCTGATATGAGAGTCCGGGAGAATTATCAGCCTTATCTGGATCGAGTTAAAATATTTTTAGATGCGCTACTTCCACAAGTGAGATGATCAATTGTTTGATTGTAATCATCAGCATAAAACATGGGTTTAATGATGATGTTTCTATGTAGGTAGTGGATTTGCAGTTCACAAGGGGAGGGTCTATCATTGCAGTTCAAGTATAAATATTTTATTCCACTTTTATTTTATCTCATTCTATGTTTAAAGTATATTTTAAATTGATGAATGTCATTTAATTCATTAATCTAGATTGAAAATGAGTACAACTCGTTTTCACCGAAGAACAAGGAATATCTTGAATTCATTCAGCAATCCTTTTTGGAGAATGGTTTGGAATGCTTGCTTTTCACATCTGACAACTCCTTTGGAGGAGATGGCATGGGTGGTACCCTTCCAGGTAATGCCTTGTCATTTAATTGTCACTAGCTTTACCTACCAGTTGTTCTAAAAACTGATAATATCTGAGAAAGTGGAATTAGCGTAGCACTATCCTATATTTTCAGGGATCCTTCAAACGGCGAATTTTCAATCAAACCCAGACTCAATTTTAAGTCGTCTTTTAGAAGTTCAACCAGATAAGCCAGTAATGGCAATGGAATTTTGGAGTGGATGGTAACGCCCAAAGGCGCTGATTCCTTTCATCATGTTGGTCCTATTTTCATGTTTTCATTTTTTTGCATACAGGTTTAATCACTGGTTTGATGGCTCTAAAGCTGGCTCCGATCCAGCTCAATTTTCAAGTGTGCTTGAGACAATTTTTCGAACGTACAACGGGTCTGTTAACTTCTACATGTTTCATGGAGGTGTTTCCTTAATTTTTTCAAATTTATTAAATTTGAAATATCAATTTATGAATTTTGGTTTTATGAAGGAACGAATTTTGGTTTTATGGCTGGCGCTAATAATATCGGGGAACCACCCTACATTCTCTCCGACATCACGAGCTATGGTATGCTAACAACTACCATAAAAATACTGGTCACTAGTTGCATTGAATGAATCTAAATTCTATTCTGTGCTACACCGTGAAGATTACGATGCCGTGATGTCCGAAGCTGGGGACTACACCACAAAATATGAGTTTGCTGCTGTACTAATTACGCAATACGAGAATCCCAGACTAGGACGCCCTCAAAGACCACTGGAAAGTCAGAAGACGGCTTATCCTTTCATCACTTTCCAGAGGTACTTGACATACAATGATATCATTGAAAGAGTTCCAGCCAGCCACAAGGTTCAGATGGACAAACCTGTATCAATGGAGTTATTACCCGTTAACAATGGAAATGGCCAGAGTTATGGTAATACATAAATCCAGCTATAATTTCCAAATGTATACCATTGTATTTGACATAATGTTTGATTTTTTAGGATACATAGTATACAGAAAAACTACGACAATTAATGCAGGAGATCGCTACAAAGTAAAGAATAATTGCGCATATCGATTTGAATGGAATTTTTATTTTATTTTATATAATTTTAAGGCGTCATGGCCAAGGGATTTTGCGGAACTATTACTCGATGGTGATCTGATTGACACTGGCTTTACAAATGATCAACCAGTGTATTGGCTGAATAGGTGGGAATGATTTTTGTCAATGCTTATACACAAATTATATTTTCACTTGAATCTTTGCAGCATTCAAGAATTTTCTTTGAATGTTACCAACAATGGAGAGCATACTGTAGATTTGATGGTAGAAAATATCGCACGCACCAATTTTGGTGGACGAGGAGATTTTGTTCAGCAGAAAGGAATTGCTGAAGTACACCAAT
>JAQFZJ010000387.1:0-29959 GCA_034695645.1 Folsomia fimetaria
ATACAATGATTAGGCAGCAGCATTGTACAAGAAAACGAATTATTAATCATTTCCAAACTAAACTCTGTCGCTCACTCCTTCATTCATTCCTCTGTTTTCGTTCTCCATTGTTATCTCATGTTCAGTGCAAGCTAAGCAATATAATAATAAATTTTAGTTCATTGCAGCTACATAACTCCACCAATATGTTGTATTCATATTGTATATTGACTTGACCAACTGCTTGCTGGACGCATGCAGGTTAGTGACTCGGATAAACTTATGGGAGCGTGAAATGCGGACAAATGGTACATAAAATAGGCCGAGATTTAGTCATAGCAGAAGCCATGTGGATGGGGAAAGTGTTTTTGTGTGAGGTATGGTGAAAGGATGACGAGGATGGGATACATAGGCGGTTGGTGTGTGTGTGGTGGTGCGGTCTCTAAGCTGGCCAAGTCTTCTTCTTTTCTTCTGGACGACCAATTCAAGAGAATCACGTTCAGGGATTTTCCAAAAGATTAGATTGATCTTCTTTGAGTTCCCATCTTTCAAGCAGACTGTCAGGCCCATCTTTCTCCCTTCCGACTCACCCAACTTGTTAATATACACATCTCAACAAACTCAATCTTGCCCACCAGGCAGGCCAGCACACAGAGATACACATCAATCCACACCAGCCAGCAGGGTCCCGTTCGTTGAAGAAGAAGATGATGAGCTTCTTTCACCACCACCACCACCACCTACCACCACTACCAGATGCGTTATCTATTATCTTCTTGTATGTCTTGTTGTACGCAGATATTCCACTAACGACCTCCTCGTCCCTCTATTTGTAGGAAGTCCGAGATAAATCTCCGACATTCAGTTCAGCATGCATTTGCTTAAACCGTTGGAATATCTCCATGCAAAGTGTTTGCGGTGTAGGTGTAGTAGTGGCGGTATGGATTGGTGGTGGTGGTGGTGGTTCGTCTTTGGATGTCTTGTCTGATTGTTGGGAAATGGAAACAGATGAGTAACTGATTTCCGTGAGAACTTTCTCCAGCAGAGGTTGTTTCTCTGAGCTTGTTCCCGATTTATATTTAGATGTGATACCCAACCAGTCCCAGACATTACCAGTGACAGACATTCATCCGGATCAAATGAGAGAAAGCAAGCCAAACTTTTGTAAATCAGTCGTGGGATCTTCTGTACGTGACGACCATCATAATTTATTCAGTTGGAAAAGATGAAATTAATAAGTGTTTTGTTTTTTACTTTCAATGTCTTATTCCATTTCATTTCTTAATTTGTAATATTTCCTTCTATTTTCGCTACTACTACTGATTGATACTATCTGTGTATGTATATAACCACAAGATCCCCATAACCCCCATCGTTCAATTTGAGAGATGAGGTTGCAGTCCATTGACACACTGCCACTGCCACCATCACTCCTCTCTTCACTCAGTCAACAATGCAAGAATGAATATTATGAAGACAGAAAGTTATTACTTTGAAAGTTGGAAAGTAAACAAATTGGAGTGTGTTGATGCATGCATGGTAGTCGTAGTGAGTGGATTGGCAGGGAAGGTTGAGGACTGCTTGGTGAGTTGGAGTAGTGTTGATATTATTATGATTTGGAATGAGTGAGCAAAAGTGGAGAATAAAATAAGCAACAAAACTTTCTTTGCTCCCTCCATTATCTAACCAAAGTTAAAGTTGAGTTCCAATTTTGAACTTTGAGCCGCCTTGTTAAACTACACAACCAAAGTCGTCTCAGACTATCATAAATTCTCGGGTGCATGCATCTTCACAACTAAAATAACTTGGAAATTGAACGCTCATCTGGAAAAAGGATGAGAACTCTCTCCTTTCCTCTCCTCTCTCTACCACTATTAATACTGCCCATATAGACTGGGTGTGTTACCTATGAATGTATATGTGCTCCTCTTGGTTGATAATAGTGCATGGTGTTGGTAAACAAAAAATGAATGCTTCCTTTCCTCCGTCTTCGTTCCATTTATTTTCTTTTGCTTTCTCCTTTGCCATTCCATTCTCCATATAAAGTCCTGTCCATCCCATCCTCACAACTCCTCTCATTGGATCATGATGATGATGATTCTCCAAAGTCAGAGTGAAAGTTGGTGGTTGTTGGTTTGAGTCCCTTTTACTTCTTCTTGCTCAATGTTTACTCACAGATCAAAGTATCAACTCCTGCTGGGCTTCCTCTCTTCAGCAAAAGTCAAGTCGATTCAAGTCGCGCTTTTTCTCTGTGTTTCTCTTCAGATCTGCACTGCACTGCCCTGCACTCCTTTTTCCGCTTCCTTCCTTCCTTGCTCACTTATTTTACTTTCACCCTGCGCAAAGAAAGGTGAAAGCGGGCACTTTCGTTTTTTCTTCAGGTTAAACCCACCCACACTAATGTACCTGATAACTGCCGGGTTTATGGTGTTTTTACATTTAAAAGGATGCACACCAACTCTGAAGAAGAAGTCTGAGATAGTTTGGGTCTATGGTGAGGAATAGTTAGTATGTGTGTTTGGATGGAATCTGCTCTGCTTTCTCTTTTTCCTTCCTTCTTTGTTTTGGCTGGTCACCACCGGATTGTGTGGTTGGGTATGGTTAGTCAGTTGCAATCTTGCTTCTTGACTTGGGGCAACTCTCTCTCTCTCACTGAGGTACATGTTATAGTGCTTGGAGTTGTGTCCGCCCGATTGAGGAAAGGTCATAAATCATGTGGATAATAGGGAGTAAACGGCGGGTGCCTCTGCCGGCCGGAATAAAAGAAGCGGCCAAGAGGAATTTTGTTGATGATGTTCCTTGGCTGGTTGTTGGTTGTTGATGATGATCATGAGGAGGATGACGATGATAAACTCTCTTCCTACCAACCCAGCACAACTGAAAACCAACTCATACCAAATTGAAACTCCCCCAACGACTTCCTTCTCCACTTAAATCCGCCCTTCATCCCCTTTCACACAAAAATAAGTGTCATCATTTCATACCGTCGCCACCACCATAAACCACAAAATTCACATAATACAACTTGTTTCTTTCTAGATATAAAATGTTCTTGTTGCGACATCCGTTCCCAAATTGTTCTTTTATGAATATCCTCGTCTTGTGTTGCTACTTTTTAGTTTTTTTTAAATAAATAATTGTTCCTTGCTTACTTTCTACTTATGCTTGGGACAAAGTTGTGCAAAGTGAGCAAGCAATTATATAAATTGTGTAGTTATAATTCACCCAAAAACTTTTAACCGTTTGCCACTGCTTTCCCCACCCAACAACTGACACAATAGTGCCAAGTAGTCGTTTTTAGTTGTGTAAATTGTGGTTGAATATGGAAAGGAAAGTTAGATAGGATTGAGGAAAGGACAAAATTATTGAGGAGAGAAAGTACATACAAAGTATTCGTCCTACTTGAAAGAATAAAGTTCTGTCTGTCCGTTGGTTGGTGGAAGAACAAGACTTGAAGGACACAAAACTTAGTCAAAGAGCAAAAGGAAAACAAAAGACAAAATGTGGTGGTGTGGTGTGACACAATGGCGGAGGAGAGTGAGAAACAATGAGATAAGAATAAGCACACTTTGGTTAGTTGTACCCACGGAATGTTGGACAAAGAAAGCTCACAACAAAATGCAATTTAATTTGGGTCTTTCTCTCTCCCCTCCGAATTTAGAGTAGGTAAAATGGGTCACCAGTTAGTTTCCTCCAAATATTCAAACCATAAAAGTAACAAATTCAGTCAGTGTTTAAAATGCAATTTGTTCCATTTGGTTACAGATGCGAGGCCGCAAGGAAACGTAAATCTAGGCATGTTGCACTCTGTTGTATGGACGACTAAATCCATATTGGATTGGATAAGGGAATTTAATCACATTCCACTCAACCACATCCCTTCTCTCCCTCCACAGACTCGGACTCCACTGACGACTGATTTCAATTTGGAATATGGACGAACAACTCCAAACTATTCAGATCGCCTCTCTCATCATCCTGACTTCCATCTCCAATCACCTGTAATCTAATAAGGAAGAAGAATTCCAGATAACAAATAAACTCAACCTGGTTAGATTTTGTGTAGGTATCAACTAATCCGAGAGAGAGATAGAGAGATGGATAATGGGATCCGCTTCCTTTGAATCCGTTGGGGTGGATGGTCCAGTGGATGATATCATAATACAACCATCAAAAGAAAAGGATAGAAACAATACGAGATGATTCTTCTGCTGTCATCCCTCCATCCACGACCACCTGCTACACAAAACTACACATTGCAGCTCTTCAACCCATCCTCCAACTTGACATCTCTATTTTTAGATGGAGAAAAACCTGGAAAATAGAACTCCGAATGGAATGATTCCATGAAAAAAACAAGTCGAGACAGTGCATACTTTTCCTTCCTCCAGATTTGTTTGTTTTGGTTGTGGTGGTTTGAATAAAGAAAAAAAGTGGAGGTTGATGGAATGTGCATCTTTGTCACCACCACCACCAACATCCCTGCCACCACCACTACCACCACTTGCACCATCATCACGTACCTGGGTAAAGGAGAAAGTGAACTTTGAACAATAGGTTAAAAGAAAGAGAAATTGGAAACTGGTTGGTTGGATGAGTGCATAAGAAAAAAAGAAAGACGACGTAAAGTGTTGACGTTGTTGGCTGCTCATCCTCGCTACGACGACGACACACACGACGAACCAGCAGCATAAGAAATACATAGACGAAGAAGAGGAAGGATGGAAGCTGTGGAGGGGTTCGGGTTCGGAGAGAGAAACTCCTCTGGGAATTACACACCGATTTACACCATTTCTTCAGACTTTATCAAAGACTGGTGAGTCTCAGACTTGTTCCTTTTTAGATCCCAATCAGATCGTTTACAACCAGTTCCAAGGCAGCCGCCAAACTTGGAAAGTTAGTTGTTACTGAGATAAGAGGGAGCCTTCACTTATCCGGAATGATGGCTTATCATCATATTACTCCTCTTCCAAACTCCCTCATATCCCATCTACCACTACCACCACTACAGCTTCCACATACAGTTTCATGGTTTAGCTTAACAGCTCATTATTCTGTAAGCATAATCCAGTTCCCTCCACCCACTCCAACCTATTCCACCCGGTAAGCGAATGTCCCACCGTTACCTGGAGCGTTGGCATATTGCTCCCGATCTTTCACTTTTTCCACTTTCACCACCGCGCTGACACGTTTTCCATTTCATTCACCAAACTTCCGACTCGCAACCATGAAACTTCATTACACCATCGTCGCTTCCCATTCTGGATCTAATATTGGTGAGAGGAAATGGGGAGCACTCGTTCCGTGTGTACTTTCCCCTCCACATGTCGCTCCTCTTCCTTGGCCGAATCTCCCTCACTTCCACCTTCCTTCCATATCATCCATCCAAATAGTTCATTTCTTGCCATCCACCACACCATTCCCCCTTCATCATCATCATCATCATCACACAAAATACTTTCTCCTGGACGAACATTATTAAGTTTGTTTTCTGGAAATTGTGGGCTAACCCAGTCAGATCCTTTTTATCGATGATTGCATTTATGATTTTCAATAACAGTGTGAGATGAAAACTTAGATTCAAATTTAGATCTCAGCCTGACCAGTACATTGTATCCTCAACCAACCAGCAGAATAAAGCACAGTTGAGAGAAGCACGCTGTAGACACGTGATTTCATGTTTTTCGATCCTTGTTCCATTAGTCAGACTGATGCAAAGTGAAGTTTGCTATTACATTACCTATATATATTTGGTTAGGTTGGGGTGAATAGGGCTTTACTTGGGAAAACTTAATTTTTTATTCGAAGAAAGAAGTCAAGGTCTGCTCACACACCACAACGCACTCGCAACCCAAGAGACCAATGTACAAAATTACAGAAAGAGATAGAAAATAGACAATTTGAAGATAATAGAATTCAAGTAAAAATGGAAGGGATTTCATCTGCCCATTTACATCCTTCATTTCCAATCGTTGTAAAGAAAGTGGATCAGTCAAAGGAGTCCACTTCTTCTGCCTCCATCTCACCCAATCCTAAAATTCCTTATTCATGTTGGCATTATTTTTTTGGAGAGCAGGATAATAAAATTGGAAACTAAGTAGAAATCTGCATGATGTTCACCTCACCAAACATATACTTATATACTCTTTTATGTGGATAAAGTCCTGCTGGGATTGTGGTAAGTTTTAAGATGGGATTATATACATTGACTGGATCTGACGTTGTACAAAATCGTTTGATTTTCCACTTTATTTTCTACACATTGTTCTTGAAGCTAACTTCTTTGTGAAGAATGTGGCATCAGCAATTTACGTAGAGCAGCCACTGTACCTTCTCTTTCTCTTTAGAAAGTGAGAGAGAGAGAGAGAGATTGGATTCTGTGGTGTGTGTACTTTCTTTCTGATCCTCCCTTCTCTCTCTGGCACTCTATGCTTTTTTCCCAAATCACCAAATTTAAGTGACTTAGAATGGAACGTAAATTGGAAGCACATCCTGCTTCTGCTGCTGCTGATGGTGGTGTGGTGGTGTATTGGAAATGGTGGAACTTGGTTTGTTGGAATGTTGGTGTTGATTTGGTCTTAAATCTCGCAGAAACGGAATGGAATGTTGAGTGGGAATTTATTTACTTCAACGTCAGCAGTAAACAATGAATGCTCCAACATTGAAGTGAAAGCAGAGAGCAATGCTGACTTCCATGCATTCAATTGAATGGCGTGAATCCGAATGAAAATGAAATGCTTACTTTGCCCCCCGCTTTTTTGTATATTTCTTGGAATATCTATACAAGGAGTGCTGCGTGAGTGAGTTACAAGTTAATTTATCTTCGTAAATATTTCACTTTCTAAAACACATTTTTTTGCTCTCTGAATATTTCTTGAGAAATACATTAATCTTGAGAATTCTTAATGCATGTAAAAAGAAGCAAGTATTATGCAATTGAAATCTCATTTAATTCTTCATTTCATCACTTTCCATCCGCCTCTAAATTCAGCTTACTCCCTCAATTCTACAGATTTTCCTTTATTTCCTTCTGAAATAAAATGCAAATAACAAGAATGCGTGCAGAAAAATAACAATTTGTAGGAGGTCACATCCGATTTGCCAGGACAATCATAATATTGTGGATGAAGGAAGAGAGAGGAGCAACCGGATATGAAATACAAAGACGTTAGATCTGTCGTGGCATGCGAATTAGTGGAAACGCGAAGGAAAATGTAATGTGTATCGGAACTGGGATGGGGCGTTGTAGGGTAGTTGGCCCATTTGTCCATTGTGCGTGTATCATCGTACGTACATGATTGCACAATGCAGACTGGCGAATATGAGCACTTGCTTTTTCACTTTGCCTCGTTTTCTTTGAATTTGGAGAAAGTTAAACTGACTCCCTCACATTTGGTTTGAGGAAGGAAGAAGGCAGACACAAAGGAGGGAATGAACCGTGGCAAATGGAAAGCGGATATGTTGGCAGGAGCACAATGAAAATATCTAGGATGGGGAATCCATTAGGAAAAAATAAAACGTTTAAATCCTTCTTTTCTCACTCAACCAGCCATAACCACACACACACATGCATTACCCTCCAATAAGTATCGATGACAAAAGGGTGTAAAACTACTAACACATTCAGCATAAGTTGCTGGATTCTACAAATTGCGAACATGGAAGAAACATGCTCGATAATACAATTCGTTGTTTGACACTGCAAGGAAACCCACAAAATTCTCCAATGATCTGATGGGAATACAATTATGTGACCCCACCACTAGGATTATTCCATTTTCTGGATGGAAGATGGATATGCATTGGGCTGATTATTTATGTAAAGTGTAAACACGTAAGCCATTATTTATTTATTCTGGAGTGAAATAAAATAAAATATTGGCAGAGTTTTATTCCCATCCTCCGACTGGCTGTGGTGTTGACAAGTGGGCAATAAAATAAAATGAGGAGTGTAGACAGCTGTAAAGGAAATTGAATTCCCCTTTTGTATTTTCCTCACTTTCTCTTCTTCCATCCTCCGTCTCTGATAACTGTTGAAGAAGGAGGGAAAATATTATTGGAGGAAAAAGGAGGAATAAAATTATCTTCTCCTTCTTTCTTCAATCCTTTTCTAATTTTATTACAAAAGTCCACATTTTTTATATCATCGTATTTTCTCCGTTTCCATAATTCTAACATTTTCCCTCTTTCGGTGGCTTTCTCCGGAGCCAAAACAATCCAGGACTTAGCTGGTTTTTTGATGCATGACATTCGCAAGCTCCTTCTTCTTACTGCACGACAAAAAAGAGGGAAGGAGTGTGGATTGGGATTAGGTAGAATACTTGGACAGGGACTACACACTCACTCACTCACTTTCCATCTCTATACTGAAAACTGAAGCCAGTAAACTAATCTTCCAACAAGAGTCCTAGTCACACCTTTTATTGGTGTTGCTTTCTCTTCCACAAAAGTTAAGTTAGGGAATCATTGTGGAAGCTGAGCACGGGAGATGAAATTCAAGCCAGGTCATGATGATGATAGAAAGAAGGAACACTCGAAATACAGAAATCTTGGACAAGGTCACTTAAGTAAACCGGAGACATCATCAACCAGCAACTTGAGGACTCCCACCACCACCACATTATCACAGTCTTATATAGTGTCTTATACGTGAAAGTGGATGATGACCATCCTTGCACATGTAGTACTTTCTCTGCTGGTGATCAAAACCGCCAAACCACTACTATGCACCACCACCACTATACATACCACCAAGACTTCATTTGCCCTACCAACCCAGTACCAGTTGAAGTATGGGATTTGTAGAATAGGAAGGAAGAGGGGAAAGAGAAAGAGCGGAGAAAGGCAGAGCTGCAGGTTCTAATCCGGATTAAGTATTAAGTATTATCTCTCCACCCGCTCATTCCCTACCTTCCTTCCCCGCCCGTTCTGGTGAAATATCAGCCATGGTAAATTGGACGTGGAAGTGGATATTGAGACATTAGTACACCAGTTGTAATTGTCATGCCTCGTTGTAAATGCCGAATGGTTGGTTGAAAGAGAAAAGCAAATGAGTCGTAAAATTAGTCAAGGGAGAAGGGGAAAAGGGAATGGAAATGGGCTAAGAGGTAGCAGACACATTAGCACGACCTTAAATAAATAACAAGCAATAAAGTGGTAGAAATGTGATACAATAAAGTGGGAGAAAAAGGAACTGCATAATTATTGAGTGACAAATTATCAGAGAGAGAGAGAGAGAGAAAGCATATACCCCGCATCAACCTACCACCTTTCGCATTCACTGTCTTCTCTTCTCGTCGAATACAGTGCAACCCCCAGATAAGCGCTTACCTTCTCCATAAATCGCATTGATACGAACAATGTTCTACCATAAATCAGAATGTTGTGGCTTTTTACCTTTATTGAAGGTCATTGGTGGAATAATATGCTTGTCTATAACCCAGGTGTAAATACACACGCACCAGTCCAATACAGAAAGCAATGGTTTTAGGATTCCAATTACCCTGTCCATGTTATTATTGTTATGAGTGTGTGCATTAGAGAGTAAGGAGATTTTGCAATCGAAAATTTAGGAGGCAATTTAACCTGGATTGGATTAGGTGGTCATTTGGGAATTAGGTAATAAATAGTACAAGCGGATTGGGCAAACTATCTACGCTGTTGTGTCTCTCTTTGTTTGCGGTGAATGAAGATGGGTGGAAAACAATCACACTTTTGAAGCACCTTCTTTAATAAAACACTCCCAAATAAGCTGCTTGAGAAACTTGGGGCTAATAATGTGTAGTATCAGAGAGTAGTGCCTGTTTCATCGGCTGTTTGTTGGGTGTGCGGAGGAAGTGGTTCAAGGCAGGAAGAAGGCATAAGATAAGACTATACCACTCAAATGGTCATTTCCTAAGAAATGGTCGCATGGGGCTTGTCAAAATGGCTCAAGTTTTGTGCGGAGAGACCGTTTCACAGTAATGCCACTCTTTCTTTCCCGAGTCCTGGGCAATGGGCCATTTGATCACTTGACTTTCACTCAAGACCAACATTTACTGACGCAATTTCTACAACAGTAGAGTACAGGGGGGAAAGTAGGATTACATGTGGATTATTTAACCTGGATCTCCTGGGCACATATAACAATGCATGCATTTCATACATTCCATCCCAACTCCACATTTCCAATTATCTAAAATGACCAATCTTAATGATTATTGCCTTTGTTTTGTGTAAATTGACTTTCTCTTCTTAAGTTATGATTAAACAGAAGCGGAGCATAAACAGAACGGAGATCAGGTGGCAATAATTCACCTGAAATCTACCTGAAAGCAGGAATGTATGTCAAGTAGATAAGAACGACCGTCACGAAGGAATAAGGAATGCAAACCAAACAGAAATTACATCCAGAAATTACATCCAGCTTCTGGGTTCTCCATAAAGTGCTCCACTTGGATTGGATTGGAAAGTTCATTTTTATATTTTCTCTTCTTACTTCTTCTCTCTCTTGTGCTCCTCCGCCATCCAAGCATACAATGACTTATCAAAAAGCAAAGAGAATAAGCTCGTAATTTGTACAAGCCTCTGAGCAGACCATGTGGAATAAGTGTTGGTTGGAGAGAAATAGGGTTCTGATTCATGACTCTGCACCCGGCTTATCGCCAACACCCAAACTCTTCCAGATTTTTCTGGTATAATTCAAGGAACTCGTTCTGGAATTGTTGTGAAGAGTTTTGGCAAGTATTGAAGGATTGAGGGTGTTTTATTACTTCACACAACCCGTGCACAGCTCCGAGTAAACACCAACCAAACCACTAATAATGTACAAATATTTAATGGTCAAAGGTAAACGTGAATTCTATTTGAAGGTAGAATTCCTTGTGTGCGTCATTCGCGAGCTAAAAACAGGTTCAATTTTTAAGAGCAGAGATGTGCGAATTGTGGCCAACTTTTTTAAGCAACCGTTTTTTTCTTCTAATCCCTCCTAATGGCCATTTTTTATGATCATTGCACTCTGCCTTGTTGCAAATAAAGTCGTACAAACCATCACAATTCGCCAGTGTCGGCTCACTCAGCAGGAAAACAAAGGATGCAGATAAGACGAATATTATGAGGTAAGGTATGTATGATTATAGATACTTTTAAAGCAATGAGAAGTCATCGTCATAAAATTTTTAAATGATCAAAATGGCGCACTTATGCCAAAAGCGAGATGATTTTGCGAGTTGAAGGCGTTTTGGTTATGAGCCTGAAATGTATGTGTGGCGCATTTAATAATATGGAGATTAGCTGGTGCTGGGTAAGCAGAAAATAATGCTTGAATTCATTGTTCTCTTCCCCTCCCACTGACAAAATGAACATGTGGAGAGTTTTTAGATGTCAGTTTTCCCTATTTGTAAATTTTGGATGGTGCATACGAGCACAAGCACAAGAGATAAAGTTGAAGCGTTATTAGGTCCTAAAAACCATGTGGTGTTGGTTATGTATGTTGGAGTGGACAAATAATCCACTTTTCCCTGTGGAACACACAATTCTGCAAATTTCAAGCAATTTAGTCCACACTCGATCAACCCTCATTTTCAATTTGTGAGTAAACTGTTGAATCACCAATTGCTCAAATTTGACTTGTTCTTTTCTGTCCCTCCTTCATTTTATGGGGAAAGGATAAAGAAAAAATTCCCAGTTTGAGGTTAATTTCCAACTTTTGGTGGCACAGATTGTCCCTTAATGGTGATTGTGGCAATTTAATGAACAATGTGCCCCGAATGTCGCCATGCTCTCGTCAATGCATCAGTAGAAGGGAGAAGAATGGAGTGAATACGAACTGGAATGAAAAATGGAGTTCATTTGTTGGGTGATAATAAGGTGAAAATTGTGGAAAAGGAGTTGTGTGTGGGAAAAAGAATAGCTGTTGGGCACACTTGGTCCTCATAATCATGAGTTACAGTTGGTATTTTGCATTAATGTGACTCTTCCTCTCCGGACACAGTGGCTTGGCTTGGTTCTGTTCTGGTGACAGAAGAACGCAGTGGGATGCCGTCTCTTCAAGTGGGTGACAAAAGGAGAAAAATCTTCGCCTTTGGAGATAATTCGGGTGATAATAAAAATTGAAAAGAGACCGTTTTTGGTGATGATGGTGGTGATACTTGGTTGGTTGGTCGGGTCGGCGTTGGTCTTATCTTCTCACTTCCTTTGCCTCCAACCAAACTAACCAACATCTCAAATTCCATCACCAAACTTTGCAAAGATACGAAAAGAAGTAAGAAGAGATGACTTAGATGACTATAGTACAACAGTAGAGAAAAAAGGGAAGAGTTCAGTTGGGCGGTCTAGTTGCGAGATCTAGATTTTGATTTCCGTTTTCTGATTTTTATTCTTACAAATGTTCCACTTAAAGTCAGACTTGTGCTTCGTGATGAGCAAGTCTGGAGTTAAAATCTCCAAAAAACTCGGAACATTATTCGGGTGACGGAAACTGAGAGACTTTTCTAAGGTACTTTTTTAAGTAGCAAAAGCAACTCAAACTCAAGCCTCTTTCCCTGACTCAAAGTGGAAAGAGAAAGTCTGAGTTTTATTTTAGTGCAACTTTTTCCACATAGCAGAGTAGAGAGAGTAGAAGTAGGAGGCAGTAGCACTAATGAGAATTACCACTGCTTAAAAAAGGTTTCAAACTCCTCGTGCGAATCATTACACCTTTTCCATTAAGACGGATATAACAATGTCAGAGTCTGAAGATGATGATGAGAATGTACATAGTTGTTAGCAAAAGAGTCCACAGGGTAAAACTGTACCTAGAATGATTGTTTGAAAGAAATTCATCCCAGGCTAAAAATAAATTAATGAAAGCAAAACTCATCCTCGACGGACAATGTCTTTTTAAAATTAAAGTTGCAGATTTTGCAGATAAGAATGAATAGTGAAAGAGGATAAGAAAGGAGAGAAAGGACGGAGGGAGCTCAAAAGAGGAGGAGATGATGATGATGCGATTCGTATATACTTTCATTTTTCCTGGCCTTACCAACAACCCAACATACAACACGAGGAGTTGGTTCGTTCATCATTCATTATCATCATCAGCATTCAGTATCCTCCAAATACAAATACCAAGCTTTTTCTTCTTCTTGTGCGACTACGGAGATAGACTACTTTCCTCAACGACTCTCTCTCTCTCTCTCTCTCTTGATGTGGTGGTATGGGTTGAATGGTTGGTCATGTGCCAAAGACAGAGTGATGTGAAAAATGACGTGGATCTGCTTTCCCTTCCCTCACAATTTAGACAGGTCTTCCATGCAGAAAAAGGTAGGTTGATGATGATGATAAGAGCAAGCAACCCAGTATTCCACTCCCTCCCTTTCGTTCCTCATTCGTGGTAAGAGTATTCATTCTTGGAGTGAGTGAGTGGGGTTGAGGACTTGGGACAGAACACAGCAGCATAGAATTTGCGTTTCCTTTCTTTCTCTCCCTCACTCACCTTCTTGGCAAAAAAAGTAATGGAAACACGCATCAACATCCCAAAAAGTAATGTAATGTAACATTTCTTTTTTTCTTGGATGGAGGAATGGTGGGTGAGTGAGCCAAGTGCGAGTTTGCTGGTGGATGGGCACCTGACTACTGCCCTTGGTACTGGTTGTGTGATAAGATACGCACATGACGTCTGACTAAGTTTGCCTAAGAAGAGTTCCAGATTGCATTCAGTTCTGCATCACATTCATTTATTTATTTATCCTTGCAAATACACTGAGATGTGAGCATGACCTCAAAATAACTATAACTATTGAATTCTGTGGACGGACAAACAAGAAAGTCCGCCAGATCAGTAGTTAGTTGTAGTACGGAGGATCAAGGGGGAGGGAGGGATATGGTATAGAAATGTTGCATAATAGAACGAGACATGCCAGAAAGTCGGTTCACTTTCACTTGAGAATGTGATGGTAATGATGATGAGGAGATAAATGGGAATAAGCACGAGAAAGGAATAATGCACGCTTTTCTGCCAAACCAAATTCTCTAAACGTTTATTCATTGCGTATTCCGTTTTCTATAATGACGAGTTAATTCTCCCACACATAAAGAAATGTGATGCATAAGCAGATTCAACATACCTAATAAGGATTAAATATTATGCACAGCTATCAGATATCATTTTCTAATGAATTATTCAACGTCTTTTGTGGGATTTATTTAATTTTGGACTTTGGAGAGGGCTGCGGTGGCACAAAGATGCTCTTCTCCCTCCCTGGGTAATGGCATTCGTGGGGTCCAGTGGTTGTACAAAGTACTTCTACTTCTACTTGAACTGCACAATCACGTCAATTAAGTAGTACACTTGTATTCCATGCTGCTACTTTCTTGGAAGCACTAGCAATGAATTACCCGCGATTAATAAAATAATGCATGCCCATCTTTTATTTACAATGTCAGGGAGAACGTTGCTCTGTGTTTAGTTTTGGGAGTGGCTTTGGTTTGCATTGGTTGGTATTGATACACGCCGATGTCTGTTCTTTTCATGTCCCATTTGAAGAAGACCAAGCAAGAAACATCCATCAATCTTGCCTTGGAGGAGGAAGAAGAAGAGTTTGCTTGAAGGGAAATCATCGCTCGCTAACCAGCCAAGCAACATTTTGATAAAGTCAATCTCCGCAGTTGAAAAATCTCTTTTCGTTGCCGGCAGAATAATGACGGTCCCTGTTGGCATAATGGGAATATCAGTTGCATTCGCATGGCATGAAGATATGTGGTATAGGCGTTGGTGGGTGGGTATGGTAATGGCAGAGGCAGTGGGTGAAAGTAAGAGTGAAAGGGTGCATCTTTTATACACACAAACCAGACTCCAGACCATGGAGAAATGTAATCAGTATCATCTCTGTCTGACATCTTTATACTCTCCCTCTTCTTCTTCTTCAAGTAAACTATTAACACCGCATAATATTATGGATGGAGGAGGAGGAGGCATGTTGCAAATTCTACCCATTATTAGCTTCACTTCTTCACTACGTCGATCTTCAGCCACAACCACCCAGTCCTACCAAATTCTTGTCAGTCAACATATAATGAGCGGAGGAGATGGTGGTGGATTGTAGTGTATACAAATATAGCTTCATCTTCATAATTATTAAATTGTTTGTTAAGGATGAATTGCACCATATTGTTCAATGCGGTGAATTTAATTCTTATCATTTTGCACGGTTTGTCATCAATTTGGGTGTGGTTGTGATCAAAGTAGTTGTGGGTGAGGTGGACAACTTTTTTCTAATTGATGGCATCTTTCTTTAGACCTCCCGTTCAACCGAAGATAAGTTTGTAAGGAATTGTGGAAGTAGTATCTCACCGTCATTAAAGATAATACACGAGGCTAATCTTCTAATCCAATTAAGTATGCTTCACCACCATGTTAATACATACTGATATTCGAACGTTGTATGCATTACCAGGCCTTGCCTATCCAATGCTTGCAAACAATGAGGATTGTGATTCTCACAAATCTGTTGTGTGGAGAACTGCGTAGTTGCCAACTACTAGTTGGCTTGTGATGGAGAACTTTGGCTTAAACTGATTCTCGTATAAGCAGCCTTTTGTTTATAATTATTATTGGGACCATCTCTTGTCTTCCATAAAATGTAACGGGACACATTTTATTTTTATGAATTACAGGAACACACGACGCCAGATCCAAAAGTTGTGTAAAGATCCTCAATTTTTGGTGGAATGTTCGATCCTCAATGCGACGGGGGCATTTGGCTCAGACTACAACAGCTCGTATCCATTATCGCCACAGGATGACACAGGAACTTTGTTTAGCAATGTGACGAATCCCACAACCGCCGTCCTCCCACCATTTGAAACATGGCAATCAATAACCATCGCATTTTTCATGATTGTGTGCATCTTGGTCACAATTCTTGGCAACATTTTGGTGCTCTTGGCTTTCATTGTGGATCGTGGGATTCGTCAACCCTCGGTAGGAAAACTTTTATTAATATAATTATTTAATAACAAAATGTAAGAAAGATTTCCATCCAATACTTAAATTTTATTAAATAATAATTTATAAAAATGTCTACCTAGAACTACCCGATTGCTTCCCTTGCCGCAACCGATCTTCTCATTGGAAGCGTCTCCATGCCCTTCTACTTGGTGAGCACAATCATTCCACGTTGTAAATTATACACTATCTGTATATCATTAGATATCTGTAATATAGACTTTCTCCTACGAATTCCTTGTGGTGTTTCAGGTGTATGTTCTGCAAGGGAAGTGGATACTTGGACCCATGATTTGTGATTTGTGGCTCTCCATCGACTACACAGTTTGCCTCGTCTCCCAGTACACCGTGCTCCTCATTACCATTGACCGGTTCTGTTCTGTTAAAATAGCAGCCAGATATCGATCATGGAGGACGAAGAACCGTGTGATATTTATGGTGGTCATAACTTGGGTGATCCCTGCCCTCCTCTTTTTCACCTCAATCTTTGGCTGGGAACATTGGAAAGGATTCCGAGATTTGGAAGATGGAGAATGCACGGTCCAATTTTTAAAGGTATTTTTTCGTAGCAAAATACAAAAATCGGCTAAAAAATATTTTAATTGAAATTAATAAGTGCAACTAATTACTGTGTCTGATTACAATAAATAATGTATTGTTTTATTTAAGGACCCTTGGTTCAACACGTTCCTTATCATCGGTTACTACTGGACCACGCTTGTCGTACTCTTTGTCCTCTACGCCGGAATTTACAAAACTGCGTGGCAAATGCAGGTATGTGTAGTTGTTATTGTTTATCTAATTACTTTTAAATTATGTTCTCTGGTTTACAGCAAAAGTCGGAGGACAAACGGAAGAGGATGCAGGACATGGTGAAAATGACGGCTGGAGGGTTGGCGGGTGTGGCTGGTAAGATTTGCTTGATTTTCAATACATACAGTCAAAGTATACATTCATTTCAACTTTCACTTTGAAAATTCTTTAAACAAATTTAAACATGTAATTAATTAAAGTATGCTACCGTTATTAGGTTGTAATAAATTCGTCATTGAGTGTTCTGATCTGTTTTCCGCAGGTAAGACGGCGAACATTGGGATCCAGCCAGTGCCAGCCATCACGACTGGGACAAATAGCAGCAACCGGGCCACAGGGAACAATACGCTCCATGTCACTACTGACAGTGGCAACAACTCGGTAAGTTTTGGGTGTGTCAATGTCAGCATTAAAGTCAAGTTGCAATTGCATTAAAAGTTTGGGTTTTCGGGTGAATCGACAACCCATCCTCAACCGAAAGAAGGGGATTATCTTATCTCCTCCTTTCCCTCGTCCGTCCGTCCGTCCGTGCTTTACCTCCGTCTTCTTCTCTACTGTCTCTGTCCGCGTATATCTGTATACAAGCACTTCTTGTGCAACATGAAAAACATTCGTCTCCTTTCTCACTCAAACAAGTCGGCTTAACCCGAATTCTTCTCCTTGAATGCACTGCTTCGCTCCTCCAACTTTCTCCTCCACTTTTCTCTTTCTCGCATACTTTATTCCTTTCAAATGACGGAATCCACCAGATCGATTTCTCACGAGTTTGTATATTTCATGAATCTTTTAATTGCATTTTATTGAATTGCTTACAAAACTTTTTTCGTTAGTAAACTCTCATCCTCTCTCTCTCCATGCTTCGTTCTATTTATTTCTCTCTCTCTTCCTTGCATTATTATTTGTATATGTTGCCAAAACTGAGGAATATCATAGTAACAAGCAATCATAATACGTTTCATTTCATTCAGTTCAGTGGCCTTTGACAAATTGGGTTTAAACTATAAACAGTCAAAGAGGGAGGCAAGCAGATTACTCGTCGTGTTGTGTCCCTCCAGCTACATTACAAACTTCAATTTCACTCAGAAAGCTCCTATTCTGTATCTGTATAATCCTATCCTGATGGTGGATGGATGCACAGAGCAGATGAGATTGCATTAGTCCTCGATCCACCCGTTTCATGAATCGAAGCAAATTAGGCGGAACTGTCATGCAATTAAGAACAGGTTTTTCAACTAATCCTACTAACTTGCACAATAATAATGATGACAATAATGTAATATTGAGGAGAAAAGGGAAAGTATATTGGCTGGGAAATAAAGTGAGACTACTCCTTTACTCGACCATCCTTTCTCTATTTCCATATCCATCATCTGGATAAGTTGTGTTTTATCATTTTAGCAACAATTTTCAAGAAGGACGTTCCATTTCATTTTAGGAAGCATGGATGCATCGGAAGGAACTATGAACGGAAAGTCGGGAAGCGTTGTAAAATTGTAGGATCCCGCATTGCAGTTTAGCAAATTGGGGACAATAAGAATCAAAATTTGTATTCCGTTCATACCACGCACCCCAATGACAATGGTCTGTACTTGAGGAAACTACTCATCCATATAAACTGATACATGCCGTTTTGCCTTATTTGAATAAATATGAAGTACGAGTAGACAATGTGGGAGTGACAGTGACAAGGAATTGGGCTCCCACTGACATCTGACATTATATCTTGTTCTTGAGAATGTAGGTGCTTGGGTCCGGGTGAGGTGTGGGATATATTATGGGTCGCCCACAGATATTAATATACACAATCCAAACTTCTTCCATCTCCTTCTCCCACTCACCCAAATGTGTCTATGTACTAGGAATGAATAAGTTGGGCAGCAAAGACGAAATCCAACGCTTCAATCTACTCTCGGATGCAAGGAAATCTTAAATTATGTTGTTTGTTTGACTATTGTGGAGATAAATAGGGAATATCCAGTCCACTCCATCAATCCCTCTGCCACCCGCACCTGTTTTCTCATCATGATGAAACGGTGGTTATTGCTGAATTATGCAAAATTGAGCCTTTGGAAACCGCATTCAACATTGATACATTTCCTGTCGGTCAGGATAATCTACGACTTGTGATCTGACGGCTGCATGGTTGCCGCAACATCTTCCAACCAACATAGCATAGCATTATGACATGGTTGGGTGACCATCTAATACGCCTCCTCACCTTCCTCCAAGTGAAAATAAGCTGTAGCTCCCACCGCCTTGTTCTGTTCTGTTCTGTTCTTATTTTGTCTCACATCCATCAATGCTGCTTGCAGAACATGGAATATGGGGCATGGCAAGGCAGAGAACAGTACTATAATTGTACACCAGTTTCAACTCTTTTACCAACAACTCTTGTGCCAATAATGCTGCGCGTTCTGTGTTCGCATATTTTATGGGGACCATGCAACACCGAAAGTATAGCCAGGCACCAAAGCTACCAGTCACGACACAAGGCCAGCTAAACTAGAAAGTAATAGTGTGGTGTGCATCTGCATATTACATTATGTACCTGCTTCGTGCCACTATACGTTTATGGGATATCTACAACAACAAACTCAAGTGTTATTCACACTCGTTATCCCCAGAAACGAAGACAAATTTGCATCAAGTTGGAATGCAATAGGAAACCTCTGCTATTGCTCCTCTCTCCGACACTAGTACTTACCTAATACGAATACATGCCTGCATTGTGATGTTTGTTCAAGGAAAAGCTTCCACGAAATCCACTTTCACCGATATTGCTTCCATTTGGAACAAAGAGGGAGAGAAACTTGGATTATAATATTATAATATTCTCTCTCTCTCTCTCTCTCTTGTCGTCCTTTCCCATTGTCAAGAGGTTTCATTTTATATTTGCGCGCAATGATGTTGGTTGTTTATTTAGTTACGGTAAATGACTATAGTTATTATTATTCACTAGTTTCATCATGAAACAAAAATGCAAATACTGTTTGGGTTGCCATTGCATTCCTTAAATTCATCCAAACTGTTCAAAGCACAAAGGGATCTAACTATCCATCAATCCTTCGTGAACGTGTCCCGTTGTTGCATCAACTTATTTCACAATGCAGAACGCATTCAATACAATACGGTAATTGGGAAACCCAAAAACCCAACACCTAACATTTCCAAAGATTTGAAGCCAAAGGGAGAATTGTATGAACCAATCTTCCATGATGCAGTCCTGTCTGTCCTCCTTCTTCTCCTCGATTGAGACAAGAGAGAGAGAACAAAGTGGATGATTAAAAGTTGTGAAATGAATTGAAACTTTTCAATTAGAATACTATGCATACACATGGTGAAGTGGAACTGCTATGGGTAAACTAAACACACGGAAATTTGAGACTCGCTTTTCACACTTATGTAATACAGCTACGGATCACAAAGGAAGGAGAAATAAATTGGCACAGAGATTTCACAAAGTATTTCTCCAATGTAGCGTTTAAATACAAAAATATTACGAGTCTTGTTGAATGGAGATGGGGTGAATTGATGGAATTTACATGAACGAAGAGAGAGAGAGGAGAAAAGGAGAAAGCATATGCATGCAAGTTACATACCTCACACATTAGGAGCACCACCGAGTCGCAGATGCAGAGGTGCAAATAAAAAAATAAAAAATTGAAGGTAGTCATCCAAAGAGACAGGCACTACTGCTCCTGACTTGGAGGTGAGCAGATAGATACAATTTTTATCTAGAGAAAGTGCCTGCCGTCCCATTTTTAATGCTCCAGTTCAGTCAGTTTATAGCACACACAGACACACACAGAGAGAAAGAGAGAAAATTTAACCTGGGCAGCCAACCACCACCACCACCCATCTCACCACAGGGAATTCTGTTCCCGTTCCAGACTTTCACTTGAAGAGCATTTCATATCATTGTTTAAATTAGATATTTCACTTTTATACAGATTACAATAATTATTTTCACTACTTACCTTCACTGTATGCGAGTATGTTATGTTTTTGTTGGAATTGAATTGGCAAAAAATAAGCACTCCAACTTTACATAACAAATCAGTATAATAGAGTAGGAATCCAAAGGGCAAAAAGGTGAAAGTTTAAAGCTTGATTTGATGGAAGCAGGGAAAAAGAAATCTTTTCCCTGCTCATGAAAATCTTTTCCATTTAATTTTTGATGGAATTCTTTTCAAAATAATTGCAAATCTTTCTGAATGCCGGAACAAGACAGCAAATCACGGTTTGAGAAGGTTGGAAGGAAAATTGGGTTGTCTCATGCATGCATAACGAACGAATACATAATATTTCTAGAGGAAGCCATTATTTGCACAAGGTTATTCTTATTCCCTATATCTCATTTTTAAGGAAAGTTAAATTGCCATGAAATGTAATAGTTTTGAAGGTCAATTTTCTTCCACCCCAGCAAAATGTGCTAACAGCAACATCCAACAATAATAATAATTATTTGTACTTTCCTTTAACTCTTTGCAGACACAATTGGTATAATTGGCTTTGGCTAGTATTATATCAACTTGTAGAAGATTTATATAAGATGGGTTTATAGGAATCCATTCCCAGACAGAATTCATATATGTATTTCTATATCGCCGCGTTTTTAAAGAATTTAGTTTCAATATTGAAATTGCTTCATGTTCTAATATGAAGGGAGAAAGGAAAAGAGAAAGTTAGAAATAATTCAGAGTTGCTGTTTGACACTGAGGGATATATTGCCCGTTTTTGGTGTTGGTTGGTGGTTGGATATGCAGGGTGGTAGTGGTAGCAGTAGTGCCTTGAAATATAATACACCGCTCGACTCGGTTGAACGAAGCTCAAAACGGATGACTGGTTGAACTACTTAACTTGATTTGTTGTCTGTGTGAACATATGAAATTATTGAATTTGTCGCTATTATAATAATCCCGACAAATATTGGAAGAGAGAGTGTGAGTGAACTAAAATTATTGAATTCAGTCCATAGAAGTGAAAGCCATTTATAATGATGATCCATTCTACATTCATATTATTAACTTTATGCATGATTATTACATTACACGACACAGATGGGTGCAGATTTATATAATTTTCATATTAATAATACTTGATCTAATTCACATGCATAGTATAATAATGACATTCGAGCTTAGTTTGAAAATGATTTATCCTTAATATTTCCAGACAAGACCCGACTCCTCCGATTCCAACGAGAAGAAAGGAGACAATGAGCGGTCCTCCAGCCCAGCATTTGACTCGGATGATGAAGACTCCACTTCCATTGTGACCAAAAAGTCCAAGCCCAAGTCCACATCTTCCAATCATCATCACGGGAAGAATAAGAGAAGTGGTGGTCGTGGTGGTCGTTCAGCTAAGGTGCCCCCAGCTCCCCCACCACGAGCATCCTCCAATCCACCCAACTACCAAGCACCACCATCCACGTCCACAACAACTACTATTGTAACTACCCTCGCCCCAAAACAACAACAACAACAGCAGCAACATTCCTCTTCCTCTACAAAATTCCCTTTCACGGTGACCACAGAAGTGCAACATCGTGGAAGGGGGTCTATCAGTCCATGTGAGGACTTCCCACCACCACCTCCAGAATTATTGGGAGAGCAGAAATCCACGCCTTCCAAAAGTAGAGTCCATCAACCCCCACAATCACTCCCCATTTCCTCCAGAGATAGCAGACGACAAAGCAGTACAGCATCTCGACATAGTCATGGGAGTGGTGCGAATGGACATCTGGATGAGGGCAGCAGCAGTCGAAAAGGGTCAGGAGTTGGACATGGCCGTGGTGGAGGTGGTGGCAGTGGAGGGAAAGTGGTTCATGATGTCCTCACAAAAGACTGTAGAGTGATGATGACAAATGCAGGAGGAGATTTGGTCATTGAGGAGAAAGTGGACTCTGAAGACTCTGGTATAACAAATGAATCATATGAACGAACACCGGGGCAAATCAACTCGTATGAATCGGTTGGCAGTCCCCAACATCAACAACAACAACAACAAATGCAGATGGTTGTAACAGGGAGCAATACTTCATCCTCGACATCCTCCGTGCTCCAACCTTCCACTCGAGACATACACGCCAGCATCCAACAACAATGCTCCAACCTACGACTCGCTTCCTTGGGCAACTGTGGGGGGTCCCTGCCTACACCAGAGACAAGTAATGCAAACATTATCCACGAAACTGTCTTCCTGGGCACTTCTGCCACTACCACCACAACTACCACCACCTCCACGAATAATGCCGCAGCATCATCATTGGCTGAATTCAATAAGGGGAAGTTGTGGAATTCCTCTCTCCATTCCTCCACCACCACATTGCGAGGGGATTTGGAGCAGGGCGGCGGAAGTGGTGGAGTACCTTTGATGGATGTTGTGGCTTCCATTCTGGACAGCACGAACAATCCAAACCTCTCGGCTGAGGATAAGCGTCATTCTGTCCTGTCTTCCTTAAGTTTCCTTGATGGAGCAGATTTTAGATACATGGATGAGAGTTCTGTTACCATTGAGACTCCAACCCCACCTTCCTCCGGCATCTACGAGCCCGCTGGACCCATGGAGCCCAACTGTTGGACACTCCAACTGCAACACTTGGTTCGCCAACTCCTCATTGCACAACAACAAAACTTGTCCCCACAAACCACCGTCCCCCTCATTCAGCAGCTGCAACAACAACTCATAATTCAGCAACAACAGATTCTGCTTCAACAAGCGATGCTCACCCAGCTCCAGATTCCTCCTGCCCCCTCTTCCAATCCAACCCACTCAAGTCTTGACAATCAAGGAGGTCTCGGTGGTGGTGGTGTTCAAAATTCACAACCCAAGTGTCCCTGCATGTCTAAAAGTGGATCAGCCCAAAGTTTCAAAGCCGCCCCACATCATTCTCATCATCAGCAGAGCAACTATTATGCCCAGTTGGCGTCGAATGCAGCTGCAGCAACGAAGCAACTAGTGGGCAATGCTCCTCATGCCAGAGCAGAGTCCAGTCTTTGTAGCGGATTCCAACAACAATGTTCAAGATGTTCCACCCCTGGTTTTCATGAGGAAATCCCTTTAGATGATCTTAGCTACCTTCACATCCATCCTCAAATTGGAGGAGATGACAATAAAATAATTGGTGCTAATACCACTTCGTCCCAGATAGTGACGACTATCACAACCCGCAGGGAAAGTCAAGTCCAGACTTCGCCGATGATGGAATCCCAACAAATCCCTAGAATACCTCCACCTCCTCCCAAAACCCAAACACCAACCCCGCAACAACAGACTGAATTCATGTCGTCAGCAATTCTCACAACCATTCCCGTCTCCTCTAATCCACTCTCCGTCAAAGTCACCACCAAAACATCTGATGATGACAAAGTATCCGATGAGGGTGGAGTTTACTGTGGTGGTGGTGGCGACTCGTCTTCCAGCGACAAACAAGCCCTAGTCTCTGCAGCACCTGTCCCCCCAAAGACAATAGCAAATACTCGATTGGAGTTGGAGACGATTGAGACGGTGTCTGTGACCGTGACTGTCGTTCCCACAACGAGTCGTGGTTTGAATGGGAGTGGTGGTGGTGGTGGTGGCGACGAGGAAAGCAGATTGGGGGAGAAGGAGCGAAATAAATCGCGCAGTTTGGTCAAATCTTTGGGGAAACGAATCAAAAGAAAGCGGCAGAAGGAAGGCAGACAAAAATCAAAATCTGAGAACAGGGCGCGGAAAGCGCTTCGGACAATATCCTTCATTTTGGGAGCATTTGTGATATGGTTAGTAATCAATTGTTTATTTCTCGATCCATTCAAAATTAAGTAGAGAAAGAATTGGAGTAAAATTTTGACTTTCCCATTTCCCCAAACAACAATACACTATCTAAGTTATTAAAATTTAGAAAAATAGAGAAAAATTTGGACATGTACAATAAGTTTTACTGCGTTATAATAATGTCAATTTTGTATAACTCTGTAAATATTATATAATGTTTTTAGCTGGACTCCATACCATATCCTGGCCATGGTGGAAGGCTTTTGTGGATGTATCAACAGCCACGTGTACATGTTCGCGTACTTTCTTTGCTACGCCAACTCCCCCATCAACCCCTTCTGCTATGCCCTCGCCAACCAACAGTTCAAAAAGACTTTCACTCGCATCCTCAAAGGAGATCTACACATGACCTAGTCTCGCACATACATACATAGGAATCTATACCTGCTTCCGAATACTCATCCTTTTTTAACCATGCTTTCTCCACTTTTCTCACCTTGCCCCATTCACTCCACTCCAGCAAATTCCTTTATACTTGAACCCTACTGAGTCCTCCCCTCTCTCTCAGGTCGCAAAAGAAAACAAGTCCCCTCCTCCTGCATATTGTGCAAATCGGGTGAATTCTGAACTCCAATTAAAAAGAACATACACTTGTTTAGAAGTCTTATTAAGTAGATTCCAGAGCTGTGCTACTGTGTTGACTACTCTATATACCGTTACTCTTACTAATCTTAGGCGATGCGACGACTATATTTAGCGATATGTACTATACGTGATTTATGAGGAAATGTTTAACAAACTAGCTAATTTTAACAATAATATGATATGTATAAATCTATGTGTCTATATCTCCATCAGTAGATAAATGTGAAGATAATTTATTTAATACCACTGAAATCTGGCATATACTAATTATAATTACTCGAGTATAAGTATATCCAAATCATTAAATAAAAAGAAGGTTCAGATGAACGGGGATGAGCCTACATTCAAAGAACGTGAGAAGACAAGAGCCCCGTCTTCTCTCTTTCTGTCAAAATGGGCAACTTCGTTAATTTTAGAATTTACTTATAGAAAATGGTTACATAAATAACATATACGTTATTATATGTACCTGTAGTACGCAGATGGTGGTGAATACATACAAGGTAACGATAATAAATATGGGCAGGAATTGAGTACTGCAAAGTCCCTACTGCTTTTTTATGAGTGTACTCCAAAATATACAAGATTTGATGATGTGACCTCTTTTTCTCTTTGTGTTGTATGCTCTTATATACTAATTACGATGAAGGAAGGATGATTTGATATTTAACTAAGTGGGTGAAAGCGGGTAGAAACTTATTTTTTGCGTTGAAACAGAAAAAATAATATGACATGATCTCCTATCAATGTTCCATCCATAGTCTAGCCAACAAAAGTAAAATTCAACAGATGTGGTTGGTGACGGTGTGTGAAAATTCCTATAAAACAAAATTCAGTATTCGTCAAGTCGACTCAACTCATAACGCTATATTTTGCTGTATTATGCATGTGTGAAAGTAAGTATGTATCTAAGTATGTGTCTGTTGGGTAAATACAGATAATATCATCATGCATTCAGATTTTGTAGTGAAAACAATTATTATCATTTAATGTTATTTATTTATTGAGTGTTTAGGATACACTAGTTTCACTCTATCAATATTGCATTCATCGTCTCCTCTGCCAACAAACTCTTGATACATATTCAATTAAAATGTAGAGGACGGTTTGATGTTTTAGTCCATTTTTTCCAGTATGCATTTAAATGTGTGTCTGAATACCGTTTCCAGTTATTTGTTCGTATCCCCGGTGGATTTTGTATGGGTATTTCATGATCTTTTGTGCATGTGTCACTCAGGAATACATATAGTTTATCCATACTAAACCAAAGAACGGAGAATTTGGAGAATTTCATTTTATTTGTGAAACAGATTAAAGGATGATACATAAGTGTGGGGTTTGGTTGGTTCACATCTGATCTGTTATGTTTGATGGCAGCTTACGTTAGATTTAAGGTTGTATGTGTTCTCTATCTGTCGATGGGAATATGGTGACTGAATATATATGCAGTCTTTTAGTTGAAGGATTAGTAGAATTACAAATTATTATTATTATTATTATGTGTTGAAATTGTGGTGTAACAAATCCAAAGACAATAAAAGAGTATGTATTTCGGTGTCTATTTTTACCCTCCATTATTCTACATCAAAATTGAATGGGATTTGGTTTGGTTTGCTTTAGTCGGTCAATCTGATGTGATGTTTTCGGCAGAGCATGTATGCATCCAATAAAACAAACTACTGCTTTGCTTTCTCCTTTTCAGAATTCTCATTTGTTTTCCATCCAGGGAACGAGATGTTAGAAATTGTTTGAGTATTCTGTCCATTCTCATATCGATCAGATTCTGCAATAATGGTTTCATCCCTTCGTTTTATTGAAGGAAACGCCCACCAAATATGTTCAAGTAATTGAATTAAAATGAAAATAGACAGAAAAATCAGACTGTTGCTAAATCAAATGCTGACCTGATTTTTAGATATTGTCTTCAACTTTCTTTTTGTCAATTTGTTTAATAAAAAGTAATTGAAGGTGGAAAAATTCAATCCAACCGAAACTTTGGCTTTGAGTACATCTCCTGAACTGACAATTACTCGGCGGTGGTAGTTGGGTTTGGTTTGTGTGGAATTAGGGATTCAGCAGGTAAGCGCTGAGCTCCGTATTGAACCAGTTTAATTTCCAAAGATGAAGTATTAAGCAAACAAAAAGCTGGAGAAGATTTGAGCACGTCCAAGTCGTCATTTCACCACCTCTTTTCCACACTTTCTGGTACTCGCATACATTACATGTTCATCATCTCACCATCTCACCTAGGGAGGTTCTTAGAGTACTGATTTATTTTAAAACTTTTTACTCAAAACAATTGTGCACACACATTTTGAAACATTTTACTTAACTTGTTGAAATGTGAATCCGGAGTGATTCTTTTGAGGCCGTTGTGAATGGAGGAGCCTCACCCAAGTCTCAAAAGCAGAACTTCACAACTGTCAACTAGTGCCCACATCCGTCTAGCGTCGATAAGGAGCTCAAAGTCAACCAAAACTTTGAGTCATTGTCTACCAAAATGGAACCTCAAAAATTCAATTAATCCGGAGAAAGGAAATGAAACGCTGTTCTGTTCCGTCTCCTCATCTGCTCTTCCTCCTTCCAATCCAATCCGGTTAGACCCACCAACCACGGAAGTTTTACATATTATTCTTACTTCCAGTAAATCACTTGAATAAAGATTGAATGAACTTGCACCACACCAACATCCAGCAAACTAGAAATAAACATCAGTTTGGATGCTTGTTTACATGTTCATCAAACTCATCAAAACCTGTGTTTTAAATTTCCAATTTAGTTTCGTGCTTATTATTAGCAGAAATTGGATTTGCGTTTTCGTAATGATCTACACACAAAAAGGAACGATCGAAAGAAAGCATAAAGGAAAATAACCAAAGCAGAAGGTAAGTATAATATAATGAAACGGATACTATACGATGTGAAATCAGCAGCTTTACATTATTATTTTGGTATTTATATATTCTATAAAAGATTCTCATCAGTTTATTAATACCAACTAACAACGCCCGTATTCATTCCACGTATAATGAATTTTACCACATTCTCCTATTTCCTCTCCTTCCCTTGATGACGAAGGTATATTTTTCATTTATGGAATCCTGGTAGGTATCATAAATCACGGCAACAAAGGACTTCGTCAGTGGCGGTGGTATCTTAATCTTCGAATTTTCAGGTTGCATGGTTGGATAAAATCTCCATTAAAATCAGCCACCAAGAAAAATGAACAAGTCTCAAAAAACAAAACACTTTTATTTTTTCTAGCCAAAATGCCTTTATCCTGTACATAATTGAAGGCTGGTTGCACAATGAAGCCCCAAATCCTTCATTTTACTTGCTTTCCTTCTTTCATGTGGTGATTATTCTGCTCATCAGTTTTAACCCGAACCAGGGCTTATGTACCCAGGCTGTCTGTCTGACTGTGTGCCTGCCTGACGATACTCAACAACGAGTTCAATCGACAATTCTGGTTTCACATTTAAATGCATACAACAATGTGCAGATTATTCCCATTGGTCGAAATTCTATTCTGGAGATTCTGGTAATTTCCTATTTCTTTCTCTTCACTGGTAGAAATGTATCTTTAATGCAGAATTTGTCTCATACATGTTATATTGGCGCATTATTGGGGTGTGGAGGTGGTAGTCTAAGTGGCAAGCTGGATTGCCATTTGTAAAAAGACGCGAATGCTATAAACTGGTACCGGTTTTAGTCCAAATTCTATTTCGAACAAAGTAATGTTTTGTTTTATTTGCAACAACATGAATTGGATTGGATTTACTTCGCGGAACCCTGGGATGAATTGAAATGATCCTTCTGATACGTGTTTGTTATTGTATGCAGCTTATTCCACCGGTTGAGCTGAGGTAATTTTTGTTCACCTTCAAGAACAAGAGTAAGTATACATTTAAACATTGTGAGACTAAATAAGTGTCAAACAAAAGTGGGATCACCCACCAGTCAGTCTCAAGTGAAACGATGAGATTTATGTGACATTTGAACACTTAAAAGTGAGGAACCTTGCATATCAAATGTACAAAAAAGTAAAAGTAACGGATCGTATGAAGAGAGAGAGAGACTATGCTGTTATGTATGTAGGATGAGGCACATCTTTTGGTCCATTCTTGCGGAAGAATCCTTCTCATCCGATGCCTCTATATGCGCTGCAAAATCGAAATGATTGCAGGAAAATCCTTATTTAAATCCACGGAATGGAAATGTCGAAAATTTGAAAGTTGACTGACTCTGGTTTTCTCCAATATCCGATGGATAACTCCACCAACAACTCCATGTGCCTGTTTCCAATACAATATGTATGCAATAATAAGTCGTATAACTTCTCCATAAAACTGATGTTATACTGATTCAGATGCTATATCCATGAGTCTGTTGTTGTCATATTTTGCACACCACGAGTCCAACATTAAATATGAACCTTATATCCATTTACCTTATATCCATTTACCTTACGAAGGTCGAGGTTAATGCCATATCAGTGGAAGGGGGATTTATTTTGGTCCTGGGATTAAAGACTTGTGTCGATGGGGGTCTGAGTTGAGCAATCAACTAAATATATCAAAGCCTTGTAGTCGTCATCATGTCCTCTTCCTTTCCAACACCAGACGAGACGACCAACACTAATTTACTTCAAATGGAACATATTGCAAATAAAGTTTGCAGCACAAATGTCAACCAAAGGATGATGTATTTACTCTAGAGCAGTGCATGCATTTCGAATGAGGTCGATGGCTTTGAAATTTGGTGCGGATTCAATGATACTAATAAACCTCCGCTGACCATTTT